>SWEM01000079.1:0-83085 GCA_019593585.1 Nitzschia palea | reverse complement strand
AAACAAAGTGAAGCTATCCGAGTTCGTGAGTACGTACCAATCGATGGGAACATGTCGTCAAAGAGTTCGCGATCTATCGGTTTTATCGATCACACCGGCACAAAATCACTTTCCAGCCTAACCGGCAAATACAAAGGTGAAGTCCAAGAGCACGAGTGAGTATCTTGAAGGATAGAAAACAAAGTGAAAGCTATCCGAGTTCGTGAGTACGTACCAATCGATGGGAACATGTCGTCAAAGAGTTCGCGATCTATCGGTTTTATCGATCACACCGGCACAAAATTCTACTTTTTCAAGCCTACCAACAATTGAGAATTTTTTCGACAAATTTCTTTGGGTAGAACAATGGGAGAGACAACTCAAGAGCGATGAAGCAAGGAAGACTTGGATGTTGATAATCAATCACATCAAACTCCGACACTGGTGGAGAGATTTTTTTCTTTGTAAATTCAGCGATGCCAGGTGTCAAGCGGAAAGATTTGCTGGCGATGATGAGTTCGTTTTGTTCCGATGACTTTCGTGACCGCAACTTGGTGCATTTTCGTGTGTGTGTGTGTGTGTGTGTCTGTCTCTCCATGGCAACGGTCCTCATTAAAAAGTTAAATTTAGGTACCGCATTTCCATCAGGTGGTAGTAGGATTATCAAGCAAAACAAGTCTGCAGCAGACAACTAGAGAAACTTGAATATTATTCAAGTCTACATTTGAACATTTGATTACAGGCAGAACAAGTTGAATTTAAGGAAGAACTTGAATGAGATTACAGAAAAGGTTTGTTCTACATTCAATTCTGCCTTAAATCGTGCTCGATAGGCCTTAAATCGTGCTCGATAAGTGATGATTCTGAAAATTCATTAACATCTTAAATGTAGTGACAGGCGAACCTGTCGAAATATGCAGAACTTAAATATTCTGACTCTCTGATGGACTCTTGAAAATGCTAGAATGATCGTGATGATCAGTAACTGAAAGCGCTTTACCTCATTACCTGCCCCTTCTTTTGAATGGTTCTAGAGTAGATGGTAACAAAATCTCTGGCTAGAAAGCCAAGCAAGAACATTAATCAAGTCGTTCTAGTAGGAACAAACTATCGTGGTACTCTCTAGGTCATGAAAACTATATTCGAAAAGGCAATACAAAGAAGAAAATCTTGGTAAATGCTTTTTTCCGATATTTATCCTCTTGGGCTGTCATTAATGTACAGGGTGGTAGCTATAGTAGCGACTTAAAAACTATAGATAAAAGTATAGCTTTGTTGACACGGTTTTTCACGTGTCGGCGCATCGGGTTGTATTTTTGCTCGGCCCGCGGCAAAACATCGTGACGTGGGTTGTATTCTTGAAGATGGAAATACAACCGGCAATACAACTTTGGGTTGTATCGAGAATCATGGCAGACGACGTTAAATAAAGTGGATGAGTACCGAGCGATACACCAAATTGCGATTGTATTAAATGCGTTGAATGCCTACGAAGGCCTACAGAAAAATACAACGTCGGTTGTATTTTACTGATAACATTACTGTTACCACATCACATCAAGGTGCTCCTGGGTGAGTGAGCAATCATGCAGGTACATCCACAATAAATTTAATAAGTAGTTTCTCGTAACGCGAAGCACGAAACCCACATGTTTGAAAACTTGGAGAGTCTAGAATCCTTCCAAATTCTTAGTCACATCACAACTCACAACTAGTTTTCCAAAGGGACAACCAAGCAAAACAATGTGTAATTCTGTGGTAAATGCCTTTTTGTATGGATATTTATGGTTCATTGCACAAGAGTACATATATATTCATGAAAACGATTGGTAGCAGTACACCTTCGACACCGTTGTTTCTTTCGCTTTTGCGTTTATTAGTCAAAGGATTCGTCAAAAGGAGCTTGTCTCAGGTATTGGATAGCATCAAAATCCCTATTCTTTTGCCCCCCTTCCAGCATCCATGGTGCCGCTTGATCGACAGTGATAAGTTCCGAAAAGGCAGTTTCACGTTGTCGGTCGTTGTTGATAAAGGTTATCTTCTTCCGAGTGTCCGTTCCAATAAAAGGTTTAAGGATGGACCAAAAGACCAAAAAGCTGGTAGGTGTATTAAGCAGATAAACATGCTTGACTCGGCCAGGATAGTTCTGACGCAAACAGTTCATGAACTCATGGCTAATAGACATGGGTGCGGCATGTTTGGATTGAAACCCCGTGTAGTTCCCGATGACGGTAATGGAATTTTCCAAACTGCCCGACTCGCGCTCGGTACAAGCAAGAGCCCGTTCGAAATTGTACAGACTCTCCTTGAGAAACCATTCATGGTCGAAGTCCTTGGTCCGAGCAGCGTAAATAGTATAGATGGCGCGGCCACACTTGTCGTACCCACAAACGTAGACGCGGCCAGAAGTCATGCGATCCTCGAGCTTCTCACGATATAGCGCGTAGCGCTGTTTCGTTTCGTCGTCAAGGTCGAGCTGATCCGCTTGAAAGCACAATCGAAGACCATCAAGATCGGCTTCCTTCCTGAATTGAATGGTGCTCGTAAACTTCTGAGTAGCAACTTCAAGGTTTCCCTTCTTGCTCGACAAATGTCGCATGGCCATTTCCATTGCATAGAATTCTTGCTCTTCCTTGAGCTCTTTCGTTTCAACTCCCTTTGAAGTCACACTTTTCCATAGATATTTGTACGACGAGCGGGCAGCGTGTTCACGATCTTCGTCACTAAGGCCATCGACCATTTGCTTGCACAGCACCTTGTATTCGACATCGTGCTTGTGGACGTGCTTGACCGACGAAAAGAACCCTCGACGTTTGCTGTTGGCGGGAGAGCGATGGTTCTCCTTAGCAACACCTTGGCCTGTCATGTTGGAGTCTGGGGTCGATATCTTGTTTTGAATGGGCACGAGTGGGCACGAGTGGCAACCGTCACACTACCGAATTGGATGATAGTCCAAGACCACAAACGTAAACGACCCACCAGGGTTCTGTGGCGCTTTGTGCTGGAAGTTTTTTGGCGTTTGGTCACCGAAGGCCATATGAAAGGTAAGCAAATATCGTTGACCGTTCCTTGGAAGTCGTGCTACACGATCGGATGAGACACCTGGGTCTTTACGAGGTTTATTGCATACTGACATCTTGGTGACACAGCCACAATAAATACTTGTTATGCCGGGTTCAGAGGCCACATTTGAAAATCAAAGTAAATATCCTGGAATTAATTAAATGAACAACGAAACGGCTCTTTGTTCGACGGTTATCTACCAGTACCAGAAATGGACTCAATCCGAATTATAGTAGCGCTTTGTCAGTCAAACAGTACACAAAAAATTCATCACTGGCCCAACTCCAAGTGATGGCAGACTATCCTGTGGAACTGTTTCATCAGAGCAGAAAAGGATGCCCTTGTTGTGTCTTCAATGGTTTCCTTCCGCCTGCTCTGCTGGGTGAAGCGGACAGTAACGACAATAACGACGACTCGGACAATAAGGTCCCCTTTGATCCATTGCGAGCCCTAGATATTCTTCTAGAGAAAGGTCCCAACACGGACCCAACAGACCCACTTATTATTATGGATACTCATGGACATGCACAGCTAGAACGCGATGCGATGGATTCTTACCATCATCAGGAGGATCCTGACGCCAATCAATTAAACCGAGTGAAACTACGAGCAATCATTTGTGCTGTCGAACCTGCCGATTGGCAAGATACCCTTGAGATGGCGGCAAAGTCGCCAAATTACATGCCAGCTTTGGGGATTCATCCGTGGTACCTTGGTGAAGGCCTTCCTGATGAATGGCTGATGCATCTTGAAAAAACACTTTTGGAACATCCCTCTGCCATTGTCGGAGAGATTGGGTTATGCAAAATTGCTCGATGGACTCGTCACTATGCTGCAGGAAAAGCAGCAGCGCTCGAGCTACAAAGACAAGTTTTCCAACAACAACTCCAATTGGCGGCCCGTCTCCGTCGCCCCGTGTCCGTGCATTGCGTCGATCAACATGGAGTCTTTGTTCGTATCCTCGAAGATATTCTCAGTCAAAATAAGGGTACCGATCCCCGTCAATTATTACCCCCTGCCATCGGCATGCATTCTTTCACCGGCACAGCAAATCAAGCAAAAGACCTACTGAAAATGGAATCACAACTTCTTTCGAAAAGCTCCATAACTGATCCATTATTCTACTTTGGATTTTCCCATACTGTGAATTATGTTATGAATACATCAGACAAAGCGCGTCGTAAAGGGAGGGAGGCTGTTGCTTCTATTCCGCCGGGTCGACTTTTGGTCGAATCCGATGTTCACTCGTCGCAAGACCTGCTAGGTGGGACAGCTGGAGCCATTGCGTATGTTGCTTGGGCAAGGAACGAGCCATTGCATCATATTGCTAGATTAACAGCTCGGAACGGAATGAACTTTGTTGCTTCTGTAACTGGACCATGAATCCATCGAAATTTCACCAAGCGATGTCTTCCTGCCAGAACCATCGTTCCCCAAAACTTACCTTCCTTGCACCTGATACATGAAGTTCTGTTCTAGGGAATGCCCTAAAAGCAGTGCATCACCGGTACTGGAACGTCGTCGTTGTCAAACATTTGCCTCTGGTGGCGCATACGGGCCATTGGTGAGAGATTTTGAAAGAAACTTGTTTCAAAAGAGTCGTAAGCGGCATGTCGCGTGGATCGACTATGGCGATCTTTTCGTGTACGCGTCGACGATTGTTTTGCTACCCTTTGGTTTGGCTTTCTGTGGGATGAGGGTGACGAGGACGATGATGGTGACTTCCGGGACCGACTTTTCACTGGAGTTCCTTCATCGTGTCGTACGTCGACCTCTTGAGGGACTTTGGCGGCATGTGCGCGGGACTCCAGCTTGTGATGGGAACGTTCGGACGATCGTTTCTCTTCGGTACAGATCGATTTGTGATCCATCGAAACTTTAGTCTCTGGCCCCTCTTCGTCACTTGGTATGAAATCCGCTTTTTGTGAATCCTCATCGGTTGGTGACAAACATGGACCAGCTGCTGACTCTCCCATGTCGTAACAATCGTAGAATGATTCGTTGGACAATTGATGACCCATCAGTTCATCGCAAGACGTATTGGATGAAGTCACCCGATCGTTGGACGCTTTTCTTGGTTCTTGATGCCGTCTTTGTGACGGTGGAAAGTCCTTATGCGCATCCTCTTCATCGCTAAGTTTATCCGAAGCCTCGTCAGAGGGTGACAAACTTTGAATATCCGTCTCGAGCATGTGGTCACGATAAATGTCCTTGACCGATGAGCGGTCGTCCCTAGCCTGGTTGCCATGAGCAAAAGCAGCCATGTCTTCTTGCTCATCATTGTAAAATTCTGGGTCGAGAAATTCTACACTAGTACTCTTTGAAACATCTGGTCTAAGACCCGATGCAACAAAACCAGCAAGTGCTGAGATATGGGAAAAGGCACGACCTCCAAGGTCGCTGATTTTTGAAGCCTCTGGTCGGCGGCTTTCCTTGGTATTGTGCATACTTGGATTCTTGTGTCTGGCGATGCGATCACTGTTTTGATGAGCCGAAGTTTGGTATGTGATTGACTTGGGTTCCACATTGATTCTTCCATAGCCACGACTTCCAGCATTTGAGCAAAGGGCTCCAGAATGATCATAGCCACGTCTCGCCTTAGGCTCAGAGGGCCCATCTTGAGTCTCGGTACCTTGGTAAGGGCCATGCTGTGAAAAATCTTCGCCTTCGTCGCTTGGGGACGGACTCAAAGTCGGCCCGAAGAGCGCATCATCAGATGCAGAAAGGAGTGTTCGTGTCCTTTCTGAAAGTGACCGAAGGCTGTTATCATCTACCAAAGTGGGAAGCGCCTTGCTCACATCTTTACACCCCTTTTCTCTTTCATTGTTGAAATGCTGATGACGCTTCTTCACGGAGCGAGAATCTCGTAACGGTGAGTTAGCACTGTCTTCTTGCGATGTTTTTCCAACTTCATAGAAATGGTGATGACGCAGCTTCTGCGAGGAGACAAATCGTGACCGTTCTTTGACACTATCTTCTCGGGACGAATTGTCTGGAGAATGGACATGCTGATGGCGGTGCTTTCGCGATGGCGCACTTCGTGTCCGTGGATTGACACTGGATGACTTTTCTACTTCGTAGAAATGTTGACACCGCTGCTTAAGTGACGGGGCATTTCGGCTGCGTAGTTGGTCTCTCGACTCATAAGAGATCTTTTCTGCGCTAGGTTGGCGACGTTGCAGTGGCGATGGGAGACTTTCCGCCGAGCGATGGTCTCTGTCTTTATGAGACTCGTCTTCCTTTTCCTCTAGTTGTTGACGACCTTGTTTGCCCGGAAAGACATTTTGCGCCCTTGAGTTGACACCGGTCTTCAGCGATGTCTTTTGTGATTCATGGAGACGTTGACGACGATACTTTGGCGATTGGTCCCTTGGCGCACTTGGGTTCAAACTGGATACCGGGGATTTCGTCCCTGCCGGTAATTCATAGTAATGCCGACTACGCTGTTTCATCGCAGGGAAACTGTGCGCGCGTAGGTCGACACAGGTTGCCTCAGATGTCTTCCCTGCTCTATCGTCATCTTGATGGTAATGACGCTGTTGTAGCGACGGAACACTTTTAGCCTGGGATGTGCCAGTTGATTCGTTAGATACCTTCTTTGTTTCCTTCAACTGTTTGTCTGGTGATGCACCTTTCGCCCGAGGCTTGACCGTGACTTCATAGGGTATATCATTTGTCGTGTCCAAATCTCGCTGACGGTGCTTATTCAATGGGTTTCTTCGCCCCCCCCTGTTTATATAGTCCTTCGTAGATTCGACCGCTTTGTCCTGAGTATCAATTCCCGGATATGACATCTTAGAATCTCTGCTACGACTGTTTCCAATCCACCAAGAGTCCCCGTCATGAGATCTGCGTGAATGGGAACTGACGTTCGAAACTTCAGGTTGCTCTGTCGTAGTTCTATCCTTCGTCGGTGGAGTTGACGCAACCTTCAAATTCGAAGATAAGTCGTCATTATCGCCTGCTGGTATGGGTAAATCTCGTGTCAATGTGCACCTTTCGCTGTTTGTAGAAGGAAGCACTGATTGAAGAAGGGAAACAGTTTGTTGCACCACCGATCCTTGCAACTTGGGCCCCAGCGAGGTCTTTACTTGCTCATGACCTTCACCAGCATCAGCATGAACGGGCTCAAAAATATCTATATTCGCTGTTGTGAGTAATTTGCTCGTTTCGGATTGGACTTCCACAAAATTGTTCTGCAGTTTTTTGGGACATGTGGTCCAATCTTCCACATGGCCTATTACGGAGACATCTCGAGGAGCACTACTTGACATGTCGTTTGTGTTGTATGTGTGGATGCTTTGATCCTGTGTTGGCGGGTACGTGTCATTGTAAGTTTCAAGTTCTTTTGACAACATTTTCGATAATGAGATGCACTTGTCCTCTCTTCTCGCGTCAGTTGAGTTACCATGGTTAAGATCGTATCCATGTTCTTTAAGTTCTTCGTTTGCTTGAAGCGTTAAATTTGACAGATGCCTTGATTCGTGAGACAAGACAGGAGGCTCCTCTTCTTCAAGAATGGACTCGTCGCCTTCTTCGATCGCGTACAAATTCCCAATACTGCTACTGAACCGTGGTTCATAGTGATTTGCTTGTAGCTGTCGATGATCGTTTGTGTTGATCTCCTCGCGATGATGAGCATCCCTTAATTCGTTCGTTTGCGTACCGATGCTCGGTGGCGGACTTTGCCGATCGGCATTTGAAGTGCACTTATGGGAATGAAGCGCGTGGCAAGAATGCCAGTTCAATAACTTGATCCCGTTCGTCATGGCGTTCCAATGCGACGAAGGATCTCCATTTCCTCGTCTAGCAATAGATTCAAACAAAGCTATAAGATAACCGACAGGAAGCTTGTTCTTGAAATCGACTTGGAACGGATCTTCGAGAAAGGATTCCTGATGGTCGTCGCCCGCTCTTTCTGAATCTTCAAGATTATGAATTAAAACGTTGGTTTTGGTGCTTGGTTCCACAGAGTTGAGATGGTTAATCTCTCGAACGTCTCCAAGCGACATGGACCTGTCCTTCATCGACAACTTCGACGCCAGCAAAGACTCATTCACAAGTGAAGGTACATCCCTTGTTTCAAATGAATTCTTATTCATCAAGTTGCAAAAGGAATGCGTCCTTTTGTGTATCTCGTGCTGTTTCGGGGAATAAGAATCGTGGAGATACACTCCATTTCCGTGGCTCGAATCATCAGAGACAAGATATGATTGATCATGATTCTGCGATCCAGGCGCAGTATATTGATCAGGTTCCATTCGAGTTTCAAGCATGAATTGTTCAATTTTCTCCATGTCAAGACGTGATTGTATTTCGCGATAATAAGAATAAAGTAGACATTGTAATGATTCTTCTTCTGTGATGTCGGGCCTTCGTTCTTCTGTCCTTGATGTTTTTGCGAAGCTCTCGTTTTCAGTTGACGATGAGTACGATGTCTGAATCTCAGATGTCCCAACATGCTGTAAGACAGTCTCAGGTATTTCTGTAGTCGTCTCTGGATCTTTCCACGACGTTGAAACAGGCGTGTTCCAGTGCTCGGTTGATACATCTGAATCTTCTATAAGCGGCAAGTACGGGGGTTCATCATCGTTGTTTATGGTACCAATGGTCTCTGACTGGAAATTGTGCAGGTTTCCCTGACCACTTTGAACCAATGTGTTATGAAGGATCTCGTCGTTGTGTGTAGTGCTGGAAGCGACATCGTCAAGATTAGAGTGTACTGTATTATCTCCAAGGCCAACCATCACCCGCACAGGAGTCTGTTCCGCATCCTCGGCCTGTTCGGGAATATCCATGTGCCCTTCAGATCTAGCTTTTAATCCATCATCATCGTTGTATGCTTGACGCTCTCCGTCAACGTAGCCAACTGGGTCGTTTCTTGGTTCGCGATCCTCGGTAATCTGTTGTGCAGCGACATGATCGACTTGAATGATTGGTGATTGGAGGTTCTTTTTAGAAAGAGTATGTAATTGATGAGAGCTTTCATTGCCCTCTATCGTAGATACGACTCTTTCCTCTTGGCGGGCTGGATTGGACTTGTGGTCAAAATCATAACCAGATTCCGGGACCTTTTCCCCTGTCCAAGCACTTTGGTCAAGCCAAATGTATGGTGGGTGATTGCCAGTGGTGTCATCTGCATTATAATTCTCTCCTTCTGTCTCCCACCAGTTCATGATTGGCCCCTTCTCTTCTACTTCTCGACCCTCATCATGACATGCAATGTACATCATGTCCGGGTAGCACGTATGTTGCGGACTCTTCGTTGTCGTGATATCGGACAATGACCCATCCAAAACGCCTATCTCTTCACCGGAGAAATTAACATACTTCTTGCGAGTAATCTTCCTCAGCAACGACTTGATCTTCTTCATTTTCAGAATTGACAGTGAATGAGAATGTGGTTCTCGAGCTACCAGCAGAATTTGTAGAAGAAATTGTAAAAAAGTTGGAGGAGCACACGAGCAAGAAATCCAAAAGGTTACTTAACACACGTAACGCGCAACGGTCATGATTCCAACGGAAGAAAGGCCTAAATACAATATTGTTGTATGGCGATTGCTGGCGATGCGTTAAATCGACTCATCTGGTTGCCCTTCGTTTCCACGCAATTAACCTGTTGGAATCGGCAGTGTCCCGTAGGTCTTGGAAATCCATCCAGTGCGCGTTGAGAAAAAAAGTTGTCCATGGTGCTCTCCTCTAGCTATATATGATTCATGCTCTACATCTTTGTAATTCTAATGTCTCCTGTAACAAAGTGCTACTAGGGATATAGATATGAATTCAAGCTTGCGGTTTCTTGCGAGATTGATCTCATTTCGATGAAGAAGCATTACGAATGTGCCTGGCATCGACCTGATGTCCATCAACAGGGAGCGCTTTACGACATAAACAAATTTTCGATTATCTTGTCAACATGACTTCGTAACGATCAATCTGCTAGTTCCACTATCAATAGTGTGTTGAAAAACAGAACTTTTGGCGAGAAGTTCGAGTTTCCCGCAGTTCAATCAATGTGCCAATCTGGTCGCGAGTCTATTTCGCCTGATGGCTCCACTGACTGCGAGATGGGGTTCTCGACCGGGACCTTTGAGTAAGAACAACAGCCACGGAGAGAGAATGATGTGCCTCTATAAAAGTAGTAGATCAATAGACCTCCCACGTTGACACCAATACTGAACACCATGGTCATGTAGCTTGCCATAGCAAGAATGACCAAAATTCCAATGACTGGGAAAGACAAAAAGATACCAGAACCTACAGTACCCAATGGGATTCGAAACGGTCTATGAACTGTCCATTGAACCACGATTGATATTGAAAGTTAGAAGGAATGTTTCAAATGCGGGTACAGACAACATTTTAGACCTACCTTCTGGTTTTGCGATGCGGAGCCTCATGAAGGCTGCATATTCCAACAACAGTGCAAGGGCATAGTTGAAATTGAGCAGCTCGATCAACTGCTCCAGGTTGAATGTCCCCATAGCCACAATGACAGCCACCCCAAGAATGATACCATACGTCGGAGTCCCGTGTCGACTACGTGTAGCAAAGATCTTTGGAACATATCCTCGTTCTGCCATCCCCATCAGCTGAAAGGCGTCCGCGCTGAGCTCAGCTTGAAACATGCCTATATTGGATACACCAGCTGCAAAGACAACCCAGGCACCTAGCCATTTACCTCCAATCTCCTCCGCAGCTGTTGTCAAGTATCCGTCTACCCAATCCTCGGGCTCTGAATCTGTTGCACCGATGGCCACGAGTATGGGAAAGATGTAACCTGCCATCATAAGTACAACTCCCCACATCAAGGCACGTGGTAGCACATACCCTGGATCTCGAACTTCTGCCGAGTAGCTAGCCGTTGCATCGTAGGAGTTGAGATTCCAAAAGAGACTATTGAGAAGCGGTCGCCAAAGTATGGCTCCCGAGGTGAGAACGGTCCATAGCCCCTGATCAGATGTTTCCTGTCCATCCACTGTCGTGGTGGGTATTTCCTTCCATCGACTGGGGTCCACTTTGAACATTCCGATCAGTACCATGATAACGAAAGGAGCCATGGAAAGTACTCCAATGACTATCGTCATATTTCCAACCACATTTAGCCCCAACCAATTTAGGAACCCAAGACCAATGGATGTCAATGAAAGCAACAAGAAACGAAAACTATCGCTGAACCCACCACCTTCTGGCGTCGTCCACATTTGGCATACATAGTCCAGGAAGAGTACAGGATATATGGCGTCTGGTCATTCCAACAAAAATGACATGAGCTTTTCCGCATTGCATCGATATACATACAATCAGACTCCTGATACGACTACCCGTAGATTACTCACTGTCTGTGGCTCCAGCAATCCATCCCAAGTATCCTGCTTGCCATCCTGCTACAGAACCAAAGGCTTCCTCGACCCAGGCTACTCCACCTGATGCTTCAGGGTAGGTCGATCCAAGTTCTGCCGTGATCAGGGCTTCGGGCACCGACCATACAAAAGGCATGATACAAAAGCCAAGGATGCTAAGTAAGAATCCTGCCGACCGCACAGCCTCTTCCATTCCAAATGGTCCCCCCGAAACGTTGTAAAATACAATCATGGACAGAGGAAGAACCCCCAAATAATGAACATGCTCTTGGTCCGAGACAATGACATGCTCGTCGCTCTCTAACTCCATTGGCATGGTCGAACAATCCTCCCCTCCCGAGCCATTCTGTTCCGTGTAAGGTTCATGGTGATTTCCATCGGTGGTCGCCATCAAAGACTCGTTCAAATGATGCCTTTCGCACTTTGCCTAGACCAGAAATTTGAAATATGATGTAGAAGGAGAACGTTCTCTAGCATTTCTTGCTGTGACAAAAGCTTTGCCGTTGCACATGCCGCTCCTCTACAAGGTACGTACCTACCGGTTTTATCAGGTACATTACCTGGTACAGCTAGTACGTACCCCGACTACCGGTAGGTCGTTTTACAAATTTCAAAATGTTTATTCATTGTTTACGCATTATTGTAGTCGTCGACATGACCACACCATTGCCTCATCGAAAGTGCTTTACAATCGCACTTCTACGCAAATCTCTTGCGTTCCAACGATGACAATCGTTCCTCTGTGCCAAGGAGTGCCGGTCGAACGTATCCCTCTCGTCCTTCGGCAGGGGTTAGGTGAGGGAATGCATCTACTTGGATCAAAACATCACGAAGAGCCTCTGCCTTGGCAATGGCATCAGCCTCCTGTTGGGTAGGCTCGCGCTTTTCGCGTCGTAGCACTGACGCGATCCTGTCAGCTTCCACACAAACTGGAAGAGCTCGAACCAAATCAGATACCTGATGGACTTGCCCTTCTGGGGCAATGTACAGACCGCTAGTGAACATATCTCTCAATTCTGAAGGCGTCGTCAGTAGGCGGGCAACTTCCTTCGTCAATTGGTCGCCTGGCGAACTGTATGGTCGCGTCACGGATCCTAGGGGAAAGCATCCCAACTTCATTACAGTGCTGGCGACTGGACCCAATGGGCCTGGGAAGTTATCAGATGCTTCCTTCAAAGCATCTTGTGCTTCCTTTTCAAGACGGAGCATAGCGTGCTCAGTTATGGCCTCCAGGCCATCAATGCCGCGATTTCGGCTGTAGTGATGAAGGGTAGCATAACCGAGGAAAATTGCTCCCATTGCATCGGAGAGACGACCCATGAGGAGTTCTTCAAACTTCAGGCGCCCACCTAGAGTGAAGCAAAGGTCGGCAGTCAATGCAAAATTGGCAGAGAGACGAAGGAGTTGTTTTTCATGGAAATCGAGCAACTTGTCGCCATTCTTGTACGCTGTCTTGGATCTGGTAGCAGTCGCCACAGTAGCGCCAACTCCTCGAGTGATGGATCTAGCAAAGTTTGTAAGGCCGTGGTTCACAACCTTGTAGAATTGCTTGACAAAAGTTGCTGTAGCTTTATCCTCTTCTTCACGGGGCGCTTGCAACGACTGGATCAATTCAAGCATATGAGGATGGCATCGAGTAAGACCTTGCCCAATAATTTGGAATGACCGAGTCATGATGTTGGCGCCTTCCACCGTAATTGCGATAGGTAAACTCATGTAACCATTGGCCATATAGTTCTTGTCACCACGGCAAATAGCCGATCCGGCAGCAATATCCATGCCGTGTTCAACAATGCGTCGACCGCGCTCAGTGCAGTTCTGCTTCATAATGGACGAGACAACCATGGGAGCTTCGTGGTTATCAACAATCGCATTCATCAAGTCGCAACCAGCGATCGTGATCAATGCATCACTACCGGCAAGGGACATTGCTTCCTGAATTCCCCCGAATTCAGCAATGGGCACGCGGAATTGCTTGCGAATGCGAGAGTATGCTCCAACAGCACCAACGACAGTACGTCCAGCTCCAGCAGATCCAGCTGGGAGACTAACTCCGCGACCTTCAGCGAGGCATTCGACAAACATGTGCCATCCAAATCCGCATCTTTCACGTCCTCCAAGGATATTGCTCATGGGAATCCAAACGTTTTCGCCCTCAACAGTCCCGTTCATAAAGGCAGCGTTCAAAGGCATGTGACGGGGACCCATTCGTAAACCAGGATGATCACGTCTAGAGATTGGAAATAAATAAATTTATTGGTGAGGATTCCGTTCACGTTGGCCTTTCAAAATCGAATTCATACTCACTCCAAAAGTGCCACGGTGAAACCTTCATCACCATTTCCCTTCAACAAACCCTTTGGATCTTTGAGATTCAACCCTAGTCCAACAACTCCAGCAACAGGAGCCAATGTGATGTATCGTTTCTTGAACGAAGCTACAATACCGATTTCACCATTTCTCTCTTCGACTATCGCGTCACTTTGAATTAGCGACGTGGCATCACTTCCAGAGTGGGGTCCAGTCAAACCAAAGCACGGAATGAGTGTTCCATCTGCTAAGCGAGGTAGAAAATAATGCTTCTGCTCATCCGTTCCGTATCGAACAAGTAGTTCACCAGGACCCAAAGAGTTGGGCACAGCAACAGTGGCGTTTGCATCAAAGCAATGCGTTGCAAGTTTAGCTAGGATTGCAGAAACAGCATGTGTCGAGAAGCCCTTGCCTCCCCATTCCTTTGGGATCTTCAGAGCAAAAAAACCTTGATCACGCATATAGTCCCAAGCTTCCTTTGTGAAATCTTTAGTGTTGACAACGTCGTGATCATTAATGAGACCACATAGGGTGTTGACCTCGCTGTCTAGAAAGGACTGCTCCTCCGGTGTCAATTTGGGATCGTATGTGGCGAGCAAGTGCTTAAGGCTTGGGTTTCCGGTGAAAATATCACGGTCGAACCCAATTGTACCGCATCCTAAAGCAATTTGTTCTGTCTTTGAGATGGCAGGCATGACTCCTTTGGCCATTCGATAGACGCGCTTGTCGACAGCCTGTGAAATACCCAGGAAAGTGCGACGTTGTTCATTTCCAAAATTCTGACTGGTTGATGAACCCAAAACGCGAGCAGCCACCTTCGTAGTTGCAGCTGAATTTATGGGGCGACGAGCTAGCATGATGTTACTTGATGTTGTTTCTGTGCACAAAATGAGAATCAGTCACTAAAGAAATGAGTTGCAGATTCAGAACAAACGAAGTCAACCAAAGCTATCTCAGAAATGATGATCTCAGCATTTGCCGGTGCATTCTATGATTCACTGACTTACAAGGTGGTGACAGTTGTTGCATCAATAATGCTGGCAACAAATTGATTTTATGTCGAGATCTGCCAGCAGTGTCGCCGTCGTTGGATTTCGGAGGCGAAGCTGAATCCAATTTCTGTGTGTCGATGGCAGAGAATGAAATGTCGATTGACACCAACAGATTTTTGACACCTTCGTAGGTGACGCGCTCGTGGAAAGTCCTTCCACTTGCACCTTGCACGGCGAACAACTGTGCTTTCATATGCACGTCAAATATACTTGTACCCTGGTAACGACTACCTACGACACTATTGGTAGATAGATACCAGGTACTCTACCAGGTACTTCGGTACCTGGTACGCCTTGAAATTCTAGACCCTTGAACACTACCGTACGACCCGCATACAGTTTTCAACTCACTTCTAAGAAGTCCGTTCAACGGACTCAGGAATCTCAAAGTTGTATGGTGCAAAAGTTCGGCTAGACGAGACAACCTAGTCCGAATAGACCGGTTTTTGTTTTTTAAGTGCCCATTATACCAATATTCGAAAATGGTCTCGAACAATCTAGGATATGGGTTGGTCATCATCTAGCAGCTCTGACCAAGTTTTTGTTCGACCGTATGTTGTTCGTGACTTAACGGAGTCATTATGCATGATGCATTCTACTAAAGTATTTTTTTATTGATGAACTCGAGAAAAAGCGCTTCCAGTTTACTACTTGGGTCAGAGCTTTGAGTGTGGTTAAAGACAATGACTGAGTGCGAACGATATTTCCAATCACTTCCATCGCCACTCTGTCCTACTTTTGACAAACTCGATACCAGAATTTGGCTTGTCAAAACTTTCGTCATACATGGTCAAGTCGATCACTTCTTCATCCATTGGTGCTTCTATTGCTTGATGCAATTGTAACGAAAGTAAAGCTGTGGAGCTTTCTATGGGCAAAGGTTCCGTCAAAATAGTTGGTTCCATTTTCGAGCCAAGATTGAGCTGCGATAGGTTGATGTATTCTGAATCTGAATCAAGTCGGCGATTGCCCCTGAGCGGTGTACTGGATGATGCCGTAATATTCCAGGCATCACTGTGCGACGTTTCTATAGCATGCAACCTACTTGTCCCAGCGATACGATCAAGTTTCTCAATGTCGGTTCTGAGAGCCCGGTCAAGCTCATCCATGCTTGCAGACGAGGGAGTATCCAGTTCAGATCTTGACTCCTTCTCCTGCAACAGATCGCTCAAAACTTCCCCTCGTTTGGCTTGGTCGACATCACGTTTACGATCATACAACAGATCCTTGAAACGCGTCAGCGATTCAACGTCACTGTCATTAGTAGGTGTACGTTCTAAGTCAGGAGCAGGCATGGGAAGGACCGGTTCCTGTGGATCAGTTTCCTTGATTGGTGTTTGTGTTTTCGAACGCTTGACTTTCTTGCCTTTTTCTTTCTTTGAAGCAAGTCGAGCCCTTCTCGTTGGTTTTTCTTTCTTCGCTTCGTCCGATCTCCGGATTGTTCGAGGGGCAGAATCATCTCTTTCTGGTCTTTTGAGTTCGGAATCGATTGTGATGTCTTCATTGAATGACATCGAGCCAGCTTGATCTAGAGTTTTGCGAACCTCTACTTCTTGAAGTGGTTGCTCAAAGACCCTCACCAACATCAAGTCTACAGTATCATGACACACGTGTAGACCTTGCCGAAACTTTGTTACAGCTCGTTTCACCATGAGTGCTCTTGTTTTCTCTTGTTCTGGTGAGAAAAACTCTCGAATGCACTCGTGGACACGATCTCTCGCTCCTTCAGCGCACTGCGTTACAGTAAGCTGAGCATCCTGAGCACGCTGACGTCCATGCAAGCACGCCGTGTCGGAATATTCCATAAAGTATGCTGGTGCCGCATAGAACATCTCAGCAGCCGAGTCGTTTTTCGAATGACTACTGCCATTGGCGACCCAATTGTCTTCTTTGTCTGGCTTTAGAATTTCTTCAAATGACGTGAGGGGTGTGCCGATTTCATCAGAAGCATAGTCAGGAGTGTCCAAGTCATTGACCAGATCGGCCACGCCAGTTTCACCGGCATCTATCGGAACTTCCATGCTGTTGTCGTCCATGGTGATAGTCAGGATGTGGCATATGAAACTGACAATAGAATCGTTTTGCTACCTCCAAGGAGCCTGTCGCGGGTTCTGGCGATGTGACGACCAAGTGAGGTGTGCGTTTCGAGTTTTCTTTTGATGCCCCAACGGATTCGAGCCTCTAAATAGAATACCATACTCCTCTTTTGTCTCTTCCGTTGCACATGGGATTTAGAAAATTAACGTTATTTTGATCCGTTGAAGTCTTTCCGTGATGAGACCGTACTTCCGGAGTTTCAACGGAAGCAGACTTGCTGCATTGCAACACCTCGTACAAGTACAAGCAACAAGGTAACATCGTAACCCATAGTATCAGGCACAAGATCACCTTTACACGGTAGATTATGATTTGTCAGAAACAAACATGAATACTGCTGTAGTCCTCGCATGCCACTGATTTTCGTCGATCCTGTGTCTACCAAGTGGAAATCGAAACCACGGCCTACAGCCTACTGTTGCGGAGGCGTACAGGTAGTACTAACGTCAGTAGTTTTTATTTGCATTGTATTGACATTGGACGGTGCAATTCCTCTTCCTGTACAAGTTACACAGTTGCCTGGTATCATACTTTCGTCCAAGTAATTTTGTTGCACTTGACCTCCGTGCTCCCAACGCACCTAGCTAGAAATTTGTGAGTCGTAGACGTACGAAAAATGCCATAGCCTTGAAAATGTCAAGCGGGCCGTGCCTAATAATTTAAATTCATGTACTTAATATTCTCGACCCTAGAACGTTGGCCGGCGTCAATTAAAACCTCAAAATGTGCGCGACGATGAATTGATTCCACCTTGTACCGTTTCGTTTCGTCAAACCTGTAACACTATATCACATTCATTGTTGACCTGGGATCCAAGAGAATCGGGAGTGTCCTGGTCGTAAATCAAGCATAGAAGTGCCTGAAATCTTCTTTACTACTTCCCTTGTTTCTTTCCACCATGACAATACTGGAGATTGCCGGAAATGTTTTACTTTTTACACTCGTTTTCGGCATGTCGGCCACGGTCGAATTTGCATCAGTAGAGCATCAATTGCAAAACAGGAAAGCTATAATGGTTGGATGTTTCTGTCAATTTGTATTGTTGCCTATTTTGGGATATGGAGTTGTGGAAATTCTCGACCTCGACGCACCTTTGGGAGTAACCCTTCTGGTGGTGGTTTGTAGTCCTGGGGGTTCCTACTCGAATTGGTGAGTTCTGTACAAGAAGCATATTTGACGCTCCGACTGCGCATCGTTTGTCTCATGGTTTTGTCGACTGTTCCTGGATTATACACAAAAGGTGGTGCTCTTTGTTCAATGCCGATCTTGCGCTAAGTGTTACAATGACAGCAATATCGACAATTCTTTCGGTTTTCACTTTACCACTAAACTTGATTATGTATGCGAACCTTGCCTATGAAGAGGATGTGACATCACAATTAGATTGGAAATCTATTTTCACGGCCCTGGTGGTCGTCATGTCAGCTATTATCCTTGGTCTCTATGTTTCGGCACGCATCAAGTCGCTTAGGTTCAAACTGATTGCCAACAAGGTACGGACAAGTCTTTCATCGCCATGTTGATCTACGTGAGAAAAATCTCAAAAATTCTCTTTGTAACCTTTGCCTCTCTTTGGATTAGCTGGGTAACTTGGCAGGCTTGGTGCTGATTATATTTTCTGCTACGGTCACCAACATGGGCGACGCAGACTCTAGAATTTGGTCTCGGGATTGGTCATTTTACGCGGCCTGTGCTATTCCTTGCTTCTTGGGACTAGTGTTTGCATCTTTTCTTTCGTCGTTTTTCAAACTAGAGCCACCAGAAAGAATGTAAGCAGTGCTTGTACAAAATGTGAAGAAAGCAGACACTTTCGACATCTCACCAAAAAAATGCTTCCTTCTCGTTTGTCAAAAGGACGGTGGGGATTGAGTGCTCCTACCAAAATATCGGTGTTGCAACGTCCGTGGCATTGACAATGTTTGAAGGCGCCGACATGAACAATGCCATGGGGATTCCATTCTTTTACGGTGTGTGCGAAGCTGTAATGGTCGGAATATATGCCGTTGGCTGCTGGAAATGCGGCTGGACAAAAGCACCCGCCGATGCCCCTCTATGGAAAGTCATAACAACTTCATACGAAATTGTGGCCGTACACGGGGAAGAGGAGGTAGTCGCAGTGGATCAAGATTACGACGAATCTGGAGCGCCAAGAAATAATGATACGCCATACGTCGAAATTGGAGAGGTAGCCAAGACGAGTGCGCAAGTCTAAAACAGTCGCTACTAGCAAGCATTTACTTCATATTTATGTAGTGTGTAGTGGTCAACTGCATTCAAATGTTTATCAATGTTGTAATTCCAATAGAAGCGGAATCAGATATTTTGTCCTCATTATGTGATCTCCTTTCCATCAGCAGGTATAGACACAGCTATTCGTTCGGCATTTGAACTTTCCTTCAATGCCTCTTCGTCAACTCTGTATCCTTCGTGTGATTGGGTGAAGACGAGATCTTCAATATCTAGATCCTCCTTTGAGTTGGCGTTGTGTACGACTTCAATCGCATTCGGTGACTCCAAGCGAGCCTTTTCTACTTCGTAGGATGTGGCAATGACGACACAGATGTTCTCGGACGGCGGCGCCTTGGTCCAGCCTAGCTTCCAGCACGTCATGCAGTACATTGCCAATAAAACAGCCTCGACCATACCATAATACAGTGGAACTCCAATCGCGGTAGCCAGATCGTTGCCCGAAAACATGGTAATTGCCACCGACGTTGCGATTCCGGTATTTTGATAGCATCCTTCCACGGCGACAGAAACGCGTTCGGGTTTTTCCAACTGTGCTTTCGATGCCATGTAAGTAGCCAAGCAAACGCCGATGATAGGAGGCAGTGCCACACCAATGTAAAACGTTGCATCTTGGGTCCATAGGCTCGCGTCCTCGGATGTTGACGATACCAATGCTGAGTATACGACCAATGCTACTCCAGCAACATTTCCAGCTTTGTTTGCCAACAAGTTGAACCTTGTCGAATTTTGCCAAGCTGAACAACCGATCCCAAAGCCAATGCCTCCAATGACCACTACTAGTGAGAGAATCAAACCAAACCAATCCAGAGATTGTACAACTTCAGTGGAGTAGCTTCCAGAAGCATAAATGACTAAATTGAGAGGAAGCAAAAAGATGGAAAGAATCGTAGACAGACCTGTCATAGTAACAGAAAGCGCTAGATCGGCATTGAACATGGAACACCACCCTGAATTACACAAGAACAAGGTTTGAGGAGGTGCAGATTCGCATTGGCAACACGAACACATCAAGAATTGCTTACAATTCGAATAGGATCCACCAGGACTGCTTGTCACTACCAACAAGGTAATACCAAGCGGTGCTGGGAACTTGAGTATTTTTACTATCAAAAACCCCACAAACGGCAAAATGACAAATTGGAGAAGAAGTCCAATGCCTAGTGCCGCTCGATTTCTCATTTGCTTCTTCATCCGTCCCACGTCGACCGTTGCCGACATCCCGAACACCAGGAAGAACAACAGAATATGGGCGCCTATTTGAGCGGCAACAGTCATGGTTATTTCAGGATTTCCAATACTTGTAGCACGATTTCAGTCTTTCTCATATAAAAGAGGACAATGTTGCAGCCTTTGCAGGGGGGGTTTCCGAAATGGCAAAGTCGTGTCGTGCTGTTGCCGAATCGTGTTTTGGTTCGTAATCCTATGAGCATTTGTCGGAAGGCGTTGAACGTGAATTTTCATTTTTTTGTATTTTTGTACAGAAAAGGTAGATATGGTCGTAGTAGTCGGCAATGTCTACCGAAACAATACTAGTAGTAAAACACTAACTGTAAACACATTTTACCCTTAATTGTCCTTACCTTCAATACGCTGTTGGAAATGACAGGAAATTGCGGTCGTGAAATCAGAGTCGTCGATCACCCGAACATATTCAAGCAAATACTTGATAATGTCACAATCCTTCACAATGGCCTTTGTGAGCTCATAAGGGGTCGGAAGTCCATCTTGAAGAATACTTTTTCGACTGCTACCAACAACTTTCGCAGGAACATCATCGACGTTGAATTCCGCTGCCGTAGTCCATTCGATGTAAATATTCATCCCGGAATAGTCTTGATGCCCAACGTATTTCTTTGTTTCCTCTTCTCCAAAAATCTTCATTGCGTACGCCAACTCCAAGTCAACAAACTTGGTGGGAAACTCTTCCTTGAGGCGAGTGACAAAGTAAGCACAAGTGTTCTTTCGAAGCTGCTCCATCTGGTCTTCTGTCGGTTGGCCACTATAGGTATCCAACTTTAGTGCCAAATAGATATCAGAGGACTGTACCTTGTTAGCAGCGTCTTTATCTTCCTTGGGTTTCGGGTCTGCAGGTTTCTCAGGTTCTGGTTTTGGTTTTTCAACTTTCTTTGGTTTCTTCGGCTTTTCCTTTGGTTTCTCAGGCTCGGGTGCAGGTGCAGGTGCCGGTTCAGGCTCCGGTTCCGGTTCAGGCTCTGGTTCTGGCAATGGCTCTGGTTCAGGCTCCGGCTCGGGTTCTGGCAATGGCTCTGGTTTGGGTGATGGTGGCGCTGCCTTTTCTACAACTTTCTTTGGTTTCTTAGGCTTTTCTTTCGGTTTCTCAGGCTCGGGTTCAGGTTTGGGTGATGGTGGCGCTGGCTTTTCTTTTTCTACAACCTTCTTTGGCTTTTTCGGCTTTTCTTTTGGTTTCTCAGGTTCGGGTTCCCGTTTGGGTGACGGTGGCGCTGCCTTTTCTTTCTTTTCTTTCTTGGGCTTTTCTTTTGGCTTCTCGATTTCCTTTGGTGGAATCGGGACTGCCTCCGGAATCGGTTCAGGGGGTGGCGGTG
The DNA here is from genome assembly GCA_019593585.1 of Nitzschia palea. Lineage (NCBI taxonomy): Eukaryota > Bacillariophyta > Bacillariophyceae > Bacillariales > Bacillariaceae > Nitzschia > Nitzschia palea. Next base: position 61,410 of record SWEM01000079.1, on the reverse strand, counting down.
GTGCCATTAGGAGTGGTGGAGCATCCACTGCAGCTTCAAATGCAGAGTCAGGAACAACAGGCGTGTTTTTCTTCTCACGGCTTTTCTGTCGCATGGTTACCTCGGTTGTATGCTTAAAACAAAGGGGTTCGAGGTTCTTGACATGAGACAAAATCGAGCCCAGATTTACTTCCATGATCAGCGATTGAATCATCTTTTCTTCTGGAACTTCGTCGTCTTTCTTAAACTGTAATATCGAATCATACTCGACGCACATATTGAATCGTTCTTCAGGGACACCTGCTCCGAATTTCACTTTTTCATTCCTTAGATCTAAATATTTTACTTGTGGGAACTCTTTCTTCACGGTTGTGTAGAAAAATCGAACCATCAAATCTTTGAATTGTAGTAATTCATCCTCCTTGGGGAGCTCGGCCGGAGGGTCTACATTCACAACCAAGGCGAGAAAGATCGGTACATTCATGGTAACCAAGTCCGTTGGTGCTTCTTCCTCACCTTCCTCGGGGTCACCCTCTCCTTCGTCTTGTGGCTCTTGTTCTTTCTCAGGTGGCGGAGGGAGCTCTTCAGGCTTGGGCATTTCAAGACCTACAAGTTGAATAGTCACCATGGTTACGCACGCAAATGGAGTACCCTCCATGTCAAGCATACTCATCAAGTAGACTGTTGCATCAGAGCTGGCAGACTTCATGAGGACTTGAAACACTGCCTCGGGACTCGGTGGATCGGATGAAAAAGTGACAACAGCTTCGTTCTCCATGTAGAGGTGAAAGCGATCATCTGGTTTGTCACTGCCCTTTTCGGCTATGGATGTGTCAAGATCTAGTCTCTCGAACGTGTCGGGCCACTCTTTGCGAAGATTGTCTTCCATCGCTTTGTGAGTACGCTTCTTCCACTCTGTCATCACATCCTCGGACAATGCACCGTCGGGAATTTGGGCTTCTGGATCATCTTGGTCAATAGAAAACGCTACAAAAAAAGCAGGACAGACAACACTACCACCAGGACTGCCGGTTGGCGCATGCACTCGTCGGGCAGTAACTTCTAGAGCCGTGGCGAAAAGGTTGGCGGATTGGATGCCTCTGACAAAGGCAACCAGGTAGTCCATACTATTCCCGGCCACCATCTCACGGAAAACTTCGTCACCAGAAGGAAGTGAACGAAACTTTGCATTGAATGTTACTTCCCCACTAACTTCCAAATACATGTTAAATTCATCGGCAAGATTGTGTTTTTCTTCTCCCTGGCGTTCACCGAAAATGCTCTTGACAACTTGGAGGTCGAGCTTCAAGAAAGGCTTTGGGAAAGCCTCTGCTAGTTGTTTTCCCCAAAAAGAGACAGTCTGTTTCCGAATTTCTTCAATTTCGTCCGGTGTCGGCGAGCGGGTTGCATTTGGTAACACGAATGCAATAAAGAACTCAGGGAGTACTGCCTTTGTTTCTTTTGGCGTAGACATTTGTAGGCTGTATCACCGAAGGAAAAGACAAATTTGAGTGTCGGTTGCCTTTGGTCGGTTCGCAGCAACGTCAAAGATTTTATAGAAGAAAGATACCAACATGTGTTGGTGGTGACAATGTCCTGCTGTGATGACTTGTGACAGAGCAACTTTGCAGTCATTTCGTTCTTGACTGCCATGACGACTGGTAAAGTGCTGTTACCAGGTATTCGTTGTTGACTGAAATGGGCTCCAAAGAACAAAATACACGTGGTGAAAATGTCCTGAAGTGACCCATTTCGTTCTTGACTGCTATGACGACTGGTAAAGTGCTGTTACCAGGTATTCGTTCTTGACTGAAATATGCTCCAAAGTACTAACGTTAGTACAAAATAAACGTCTTCCAAGTGCAACCTATACTTTTTGGTCGCGCTCACACCTTAACCTTGTGCAGTGTACTAGTACATGTACCAGGTAGGCTTTCGGCAGTTCATTTTATGTAGGTGTTGGCTATTCAGTGTAATGTTTATCTATAGATTATTGAGAATGAAAGCACAAAAACATAAAGTGTACACCTAGTGGCTGCATGTGCTACACCACTAGCTTCTCGATACTTGGTTTTCCTCTGTATCACTTCCAGATACTATCTGGGACTTGGTACCAGGATCTGTGAACGATATTCCGGTATCGATAAGTAATTAGCAGCTTCTAGCTACACTTTTGAAACAAGTCCTGGTGCTACTTGAATCGAATGGAGATAAACTTTAGCTAACCCGAAGTCTTGATATTTATAACTCGTTTCTACTGTTAGTACAATCTACCGTACCTGGTACTACTGGTAATATGTACCAGGTACTAACGTTAGTACCTTCCTGATGTAAAGTATGTCTGTCCGTCATCCAAGGAACTACCGGGAGTGAATCGTCGCATGTTACCATTGATCCGCTTCTATCAATTCAGTGTCAATTGTCAAGGGCGCATTCACTCATCAGTCAACCTCAAATATGGCTCGAGGAAAATTCAACAAACGAGGAGGAGGCCAACGCCTAGATGCTCAGTCTGCCGAGGAAATCGAACTGCGCAATGAGCGTTTGGCAGCGTTCGAGGAAGAGAGAGCTCGCCGTCGTGCCGAAGAGGCAGAGAAGGAGGGTGAAGATGGCGATGAGGATGGTGAAGAAGAAACTGTAGAGGCTGGAAATTCAAAGAAGAAAACTGCAGAGGAGGAAGAGAAAGGTCCGGTGCGGGTAACAACGGACGAGGAACACAGGAGAAATTTGGCAAAACTAGAAGCTGTGCGAAAACGACGCGAAGTAGCTGACAAGAAACGCAAAGAAATGGAAGAAGCAGCGGCTCTGGAAGAAGCGGAGGCAAAAATGAAGGCAGCGGCGTTGCAACAAGATAGCGACGACGAAGCTGGAAATGACACGAAGAAGAAGAAGAAATCTAAGGAAAAGGTCATCCCCAAGATCTCGAAAATCGAAATAAAAAAGATGAAGCCGGCTCAGCTGAAGGATGCGTTGAAGAACGAAATCTCGATATTCAAGGGAATGCTAAAACTCTTCTTGCTCGCTTGATCGAGTACGAGGAGAATCGCGAATAAACTCAAGTTTTACTCTGCGGTTCCCGCATCTAGCTTGACATATTCCTAGTTGTCTCTTTCTAATCTACGGTAGTTTTCGACTGAAATCAGGCCTTTTCTCCGTTACGGCGGACCCATTCGGAAACGAGCTTAGCGCCATAGCCAGTGGCGGATCCGGCACCTTCGTCCCATACAGGACCAGCAATGTCAATGTGAGCAAAGGGCTTTTTTTTATCGACAAAGTTTTGGAGGAAAAGGGCAGCTGTTATAGCGCCACCGTAGCGTCCTCCAATGTTCTTGATATCGGCAATCTTGCTTTCTAGCTCCTTGTTGTAGCTTTTCTCAAGCGGCATGCGCCATGCCTTTTCCTCGGTGACTTTGGCAATGTCAGTTAATTCAGCTGCCAAATTCTCATCATCTGTCCATACCCCACTGACACCCTTGCCAAGAGCAATCATACAAGCACCAGTCAATGTGGACAACTCGATAATGGAAGAACAATCCAACTCCTTGTCACAGTAGACGAGGGCATCTGCAAGTGTCAAGCGGCCTTCGGCATCAGTGTTTAGCACTTCAATTGTCTTGCCATTTGAGGCTGTCAGGATGTCACTTGGCACGACACCTCTCTCATTGATCATGTTCTCGCATGCAGCGACAACAAAGTGAGCTTCCACACCTGGAGGTTGCATGGCCCCAATCGCACGAGCAGCTCCTGCAAGGCAGAAAACGATCATGTGAATCTACTGTTAGTGCGCTCCTACAACAATGGTATAAAAAAACCTAACGTTCACGCTGGACGTACCAAGAACAGCCGCAGCTCCACCACAATCAAACTTCATCAACTCCATCATTGCAGTCTTGATGTTGTAGCCCCCGGTATCAAAAAGTAGACCCTTTCCGATAACACCAATCTTCTTGTTGACCTTGCCATCAGGAGGCGTATAAGTCAGATGGATGAATTGTGGTTCCGTCTCACTGGCCCGAGCAACTCCCAAGTAGGCACCCATGCCACGTTCTTCACATTCTGCTTTTCCCAAAATCTTGCAGGTAATGACACCTCCACTCTGTTCGGCGATGCGTTTGGCAGTATCGGCAAGACTGAGAGAATTTAGAACATTGTGGGGACTGTTGACAATATCTTTGGTCAAAAAGACACCGGATGCTAGCTTCTTTCCAGTCTCAAGACTAGCGTCACCTCCTTCGACGACCGCCTTTTCCGACACAATTTTCAAAGTCTCCAAGTCTTCTGCAGGTGTTTTGACCTTTTTTCCAGTTCGGAATCGATTGTCGGCATACAATGTGCTGTAGAAGGAAGTTGAGAGATCAGTCAGCATCGAGGTACTAGATTCTGCATCACCAGGAAGAAGAATAGTGGCCGTTTTGACCTTTTTCTCAGAATCACAGGCTGTCGCAAGACCTTTTCCAAGTTTAGACCCGAGTCCTGCCAATGCATCTTGCTTCTCTGGATCAGGAACAGTGCCCAATCCCATAACAATGAATCGCTGAGCCTTGCCATTTCTGTAGACGCGAAGGGTGGGTGTAACGGAACCAGCATCGGCACCGTGCTTAAAATTTTTGGCATTTTCCAACATCAAATCCGACAGGGCCCCACCAAGCTTTTCATCCAAATCCTTGGCAGCACCTTCCAAGCTCACGGTTGGTTCCTCTTCGTCTTCATCCTCCTTGTCGTCGCCATTGTCCTCTTTTTTAGGAGCAAACACTCCCACCAACACAAGATCGGCCTGTTCATCCCAATTGTCGTTCTTTTCAGCGACGGTCAAGGTAGCAGAGGACATTTCATTCCAGGCCATGGTCGTGCACGGCGAATCGTACGACCATGTTTTGAACGACTGGTCCATCTTACTCATGTGACGCTTGGTGCTGCTGCTGGTAGAGCGACTCGGTGTTGTTGCATGGCTTTGCTGGACATTGAGGGAAAAGGCAGTCGCTAGAAGGGTGTGTTGAGTGTTTGGCAGGTAGGACAGAGCGACCTGGGATGAGGCCAATACCATGGCCAAGCTGCCCGAACGATTCTTTCCCCGACTCAAAAACTTCATTTTGTTGACGATCGATCTACTGATAAACATTAACAAGATGTTCTCAATCAATGGCACAGTCGGAGGGTATCGGCGGATTGGTCAAGGGCTAGAGCGATGGATGAGTCAACTTGTCATGATCTTTTTCATTCGTCACACGTCTCTAGAGGGAAGAAATACCGTACCTGGTATCCAATCGAAGATGGAAGAGCGTTAAATGACGGCTCGTATGACGTCATTGAGAAGTCCGATTCCCAAGCACATGAAAAAAGAAAAAAGTTCCTCGTGATGAGTTGTGTGTTCTCAAAGGACACGAAGGATCCTCCACTCTTTTGCCATAGGTTTCGCAGTCATTCATCTCGTACACTACTTACTTTCGTGTCCTCTATCTTACTACTGACAGTTATATTATCAGGAGCCACTTTTACACCATGGGCCCTCAATGTGTTGAAAATACTACTACTGGTAGTCCTTCCCATCCCAAGATTGTGTCGATGAATTCCAGTTCCGAGTCTGGAAATTCTGACAAAGAATGGTCGAAACTCCTCCAAGATGAGGCCCTGAATGACCCCAAACCATCAATAGAACGGTCCACTGTCGTCATGGTTGGATTGGCCGTGTTCGTTCTCGCCATGATCTGGCCACCACTTATTTTGCTGGTTACGTACGTGGCTTCGGTCGTTCTCCCCTATTGCTTTCGGGTCAATGACAGTGCCGCAGCTCGACGACAATTACTCGACAAGTTTGAAAAAGAAGATACACTTTCCGCCTCGATGCGGGAAATTCCGGACGATGTCCATTTGGAAAATTCGTATTGGACCAACTCACGGTATGTAAAAGTGGCAATACGAGCAAATATTGTTGGAAACTTATTGGGACCTTGATCTTCCTAATCGTGTCCTGCCCTTATTATTATTACCAACCATTGTGGAGGGGCTCATTGATGTATTATACCATCATGACACCAAAGACACTACCAATCAAAGCTGTTGTGTGCCATTGCCATGGATATTTGGATACAGCTACATTCACAAAGCGAAAGGAGTTGGCTCGGATGGCTCAACGTGGTATTGGAGTTATCATGGTAGACTATGAGGGACATGGTCGAAGTGATGGTCCTCTCGGACTTATCATGGACTGGAACGTTCTTGCGAACGATGTGCATTCATTCTTTGCAGACATTACTCAAAAGGAATTTCCAGGAAAGAAATTGTTTCTGGTGGGGGAAAGCATGGGCGGGGCAATAGCCTTTACAATTATCAAGGAGCATCCAGAAATGTATGCCGGTGTTAATTTTATCGCGCCCATGTGCAAAATTGCTCAAAATATGATGCCCCCTGCATGGATCATTGACCTTGGCCGAACCATTGCGGGGCCAACTGGAACTTCGACTGTCATTGGCTACCTTCCGATCGCTCCCTCCAAAGGTGACTTGAAAATGTTAACATTCAAACTTCCCCACAAACGTGCGTTATGCACCAGGGTACCAACCATCTTTGCAAGGAAACCACGCTTCACTACTGCTCGTGAGCTGTTGAACGCTACCAAAGTCATTTCGGAAAGTCTGGGAGAATTCAGTGCACCGTTCTTAGTTCAGCATGGCAAAGCCGATAGAGTTACCGATCCCCAACTTTCACAAGCACTATATGACGAATCCATCTCTACCGACAAAACCATTCGGCTCTATGACGGAATGTGGCATGCTCTTACTGCAGGAGAGCCCCCAGAGAATGTGGAACTTGTATACAATGATTCTATTGAATGGATTCTTGCCAGGGCCAATGACGACAAGAAAAGCCAATGAGCCACAACAACTTTTCATACCTAAAGTTGAATTAATGGGCAATCAATTTTACTCGAGCAGTTCAGCCGCTTTCAAACTCCACTCCGTTGCTTTCTGCATCTTTCCGGCCGACATGGCCTCATTCGACGCTTCTTCTAAAAGTGCTGCGGCTGCTTCTTTGTCTCCAGCAATGGCCTTGAGTTCTCCTAGTTCTGCCTTGAGGTCGTAAATTTCGACGAGGAATTTTTCGTCACTATTGGCTCCACCAAAAGCGTCTTCGTCCGATAGGGGGCCACCCAGTGCTGTTTGGGTAGCTGCCGGTGGGACGATCAAACGCACATGTTCGTTCGTTAGCGTCTCTGTAGATCCATCATCATCGTACCTGATTACCACACTGTTGCCGTCCTTGGATACAGATTCAATTTGACCAGGATAGTAACTTCCCTCCAAGCAAAAGTTACCTTCGGCTCTATCTCCTGGTTGGAAGCAACGTCCGCCAGCGCGCATCGATGTTCTCTTTTTGTGCTGTTCAAGTTCGGCATTTTCTTGAGCCGATTGATCCATCAACTGCAAAATGTCATCAATAAGATGCATGATGGTTGTATCAGATGCTTTTTCGTCTTCCAGATTGTCACTCTCACGTTCGTCGAGATAGACTTGGTACAACAAACAACCGGCAGCAGCTCGAGGTCCGGCTGGTCCAAAGGGTGAGTCCATGGCTCGTCGAAGCAATTCTTTGGCCGAATCAAAATCTATGGGGACTATCGTCGGCAGCAAATTGGATACCGACGTTCCTAGCCCCGCACGGAGACGACCCAAGGCAAGTAATGCCGGAACACAATTCATAGAGGCGGCGTGGGCCAAGTGATACAAGACCGAAAAGGCATCGTGATTGGGGACGGTATGGGGATCATCGTCTGGTCCTACCGGCACCACTTCCGGAAAGCGACCCATCCCGTGCAAGGCAGCAAGTTGATAATGTACTTTGCCCAAGTTGGCAATGGTCTTTTTGGAGATCGGCATGGGTTCCGAAACTTGGCGAACAAACAGACTAGATCGTTTCGCATTGGCAATTGAATGTATCATTTCACCACTCTCCTTGCGACAAAAAAGCTTGTGATCAAATTTGAAATCTTCTTTTGCCAATTCGAGACAAGTCGTAACCTCATCTACATCGGATGCCGAACGAGTAAACACACGTTTCGAAGAAGGATTCATTGACGAGATTCGCAAGGATTTGCGAATATCGTCTCGTACTTTCGATTGATTCGATCGTCGTTCGGTATTCCGCAAATCATCGGGAATAATTTCTTGCGGTGGGGTCATGAGAACGGATTGGCGATACTTTCGATTGATATCCATGGCCGCAAAACGGTCTAGACCCTTGATGGCACTTAAATACGACGAGTCGTCGGTATGAGAAAAGCCTTCATCGTCATCATATTTCGCTTGATTCTTCAATTCATTCTTGGAAAGAGGAAAAACAGGAATCCCCATGGATGCAGCCAAGGTATTGTGACGAAAGGTTTTGAAAAACAATGCCATTCCACGTGGTCCCAAATCCCCGTCACCAAATCGATAATCCGAAGAAAGAACTGTGTCGAATTTGTGCAAAATGAGAGAGAACCTTAGTATCTTGCGTCCTCGACATGCTTAAAAAATGTATACGTACCTTGTGGATCTGTGTATAGATCTCCAACTCCTTGAATGTCGGCAACTAGTCTCTCACCTTCTGAATCATAGAATGAAAAGGCAGAAAAGACTTGAGGCGTGATACGATGCAAGTCTCCATCAACAAAACCCGCATTGGTATTATGTTTGGTAAATCCAGCACCAAAGACATCATGGCCACTAATGAATCGCTCCACCGCAAACCAAGGTTTTCCCGGGCGATTGGGAAATTCCATAGCGTAGGCACGAAGGAATACGATGGACTTGGGGGGTTTCTTCTCGTTGAAACGCTTTGCCCAGTGGGACGCTTCATATTGCAAAGCAATGTCATTTCGAACAGCTTCTTTGGCACCTTCGGATGTATCAATTTCACCATTGACATGATAGGCTTTGGCGACGTAATTGCTGGCTTGGTTCCAACCGTAATTGTGAAATCTATGATTGGAAGCGGACTGGGGTAGCGTGGCTCTCTTCTTGAGCCGATAACAGAAACGCATCGCTCCATGAGTGAAGGCTTCCGGCTGTACCTTGACAATGGTTTCATCTTGAATCCATGTCTTTGATTCTGGTTGATACAAGTGTCGAATCACTCGTTCGGCCGGAATTTCCTTCATGTTGTGCTGGGCCCATGGATCTTCCTGCGCGACGGCCTTGGCGGCAGCATCTTGGAGGCTTGGGAAACGAGATGTGACACTTGAGTGAATTGATACCAGGAACGCATTCATGCTTCTTATACTTACAGACGAATGAGTTTCTGTCGCCCGGGAGACGGTTTTGAATCGGTTGTCATGGTCAAAAATGAAATGGCAAGTTGTGATCACAACCTTGGAGTTCCCATTTGGTGGAAACTCACTGTCAAGTGAAGTCTCGACTTCTATGATTTTTTGTTTTGGATAGAACGAGGGCATAGCTGCCGAAAACTGCACAAGTGACTTTTCCGTTGTGTCTCAAATACTAAGGTACAAGGTATGATTGCAGGTACCATACCCAAGTTAGTACGGTACTTTAGTCTAGATGCAATGCCGTCTGTCATTCTACCAGATTCGTCATTGCGGCGCGGCATTTGTCAGGGCTTGTCTGTGCTGCCTGGCCTCCCTCCAAACCAAGTCGGAAAGGACCACCATGGTAGTCACCAATTCAAGACTTGCTCGTGACGCTAATACCCACTGACTGTGAAGAAAAATCTCTTGCATTTTCGTTTGATCATCATTCCAATCCTAGAAAAGGAGATATACATTCCCAGAGGTCTGCGGTTGGCGGCGGAGCACTGTAACTTTCATGTCTTCCAATCGAAACAAGAAACCCAAAGATTTGGGTGGTTTGCACCCCCAAGAACTCAAATTGGAGCACCGCGAATTCTTGGCCCGATCCCTTGACCGTAATGATGTGGATCTGTCTGCCCTCATTCGACTAAATCGCTCACTCCACAAATCACGGGAACAGATATTGGAATCATGTGGCGAGTTGGTCTTGCTGGATTTGGGAGTGGGACGATTGACGCTGGTCAACGATGAGCTACATGTCAGCAAAGACAAGGAAGAAGCGTACACGTTGACTCCGGCGCAAAAGAAATTGTGCGTAGACTTTTTATGGCGAATGAAGTTGCGGCGCAAGCTTGCCAATCGTCTCGTTCGGCGACTCAATCGTGTCGCCCAAGCCATGGATGGGGCCGATGTCAGCCCTCCGGCACCGCCGCGGTACGGTGATTTGAGATTGCACATGGATCCGGCGGCAGTGCAAGCTCAATCACAACGCTGGGCACGGGAGGCGTTGGCAAAAATGAGGATTCTAGAGGCCAAAGAAGGAAAGACGCCAGTAGCCACAATATCTGCCGACACGACACAACACGCACAGGAACAAGCAGAGAAGGCAGCCCCCGCTTCGCCTAGTGTCGACCAACCAAAACCCGAAGAGCCTACCTCCTCTACCCAGGAGACTCCAAAGGAAGAGCCCATCAAAGCAGAAGATGCCACTTCAACTCCACTGAAACCTGAAACTTCAGAAGTTACTTCGACTGAGACGTCTGTTCCAAATGAACCTTTCGCAATGGAAGATGAGTACGCCATTCTTCGGGAATACGACGAAGCATACGACAAGGTCTGGGATAAGCAAACCAAGACATGGCAATATTTGTTGGTTGATCAACGCGTACCTCCGGATTACCTATCCATCAAAGCGGGCGCTGCCATTGGCGCTCAAACACGACTTCTTTCTGAACAGGAACGAGAGCAAGAACACAAGCGATGGCAAGCTGCCCTCTTGGCGCGGATACCTCACCAACCTACGTTTGAAGAACTGGGATTGAAAAATCGCGTATTTTGTCTCGAGGAGAGGCGAAAGCGTTGTCTCGAAGAGGCTGCGGAAGACGATGATGATGACGTCAACACTGAGACCAAGAAAATCAAATCCACTGATGAAAAGGCGCTGGAAAACAAAAAGGAAAATGAGCAAGGAGATGAAAAAATGGAAGACTCTACAGACGAGGAAATGGAGGACAAAGATACACAAGACGACGAAAGTCGCGATGAAGCAAAGGAGGACAAGGCGTCGGACAACGCCACTAAGAAGATGAACGAGACAGAACCACAAAAAGAAGAAAAATCGGAGGACTCGGACGAAGAAAAGGAGGAGGAAAAACCTTTGGAGGAACCTAAGAGAATTAGACCCATGTCACTGGTGGCGGTGCCTTCATTTCGGGATCAGGATTTGAATCGAATTCGAATGGTACATGGCGAGTTGTTGTCATCGTCTATACTAGAATCTGCGCGGCGACTCATGGCCGAAGCCACCAACGAATATAATGCCGGTATGTACGGCCGAGTGAATCACCAACTACAGCAATGTAACTTCTCACGCTTTCCCTCTTGTTGCAGCTTTCCGCATGTCCAATCAGCTATTTGAACACCGCAATCGTCTACAGCAGAATCTAGCTTATTTCCTCGCCAAAAGCAGGACTGAGCTTGCAAAAGTCAACAGTGATCACGCCCTACAAGTTGCTATTGCCAAACAACGCTGGTTGAAACAAAAACTTGAGCATGATCAAAAGAGAGCGCAACAATTTTTACCTTCCTGTTGGGGACGACCTCCTTTCGGAACCAACTCCACGCAGAATTATCAACGTCGAGGTGGTGTGGCTGCTGTCGTTGGAACCTGTGTGGCGGATGTTGTCGATGGTGCTATCATTATGCTAGAGGGCAATCTGCCCAATAACAAGTTCGAAGACTTTGTGCCTCCGGCTGCCCCCCACACAAATCAACAAACGGGAGAATCATTGGCATCACAGCATCGACGGATGGAAAGTGAGATGAAACGTCAGCTACACGAGTGCAATGTCAAGTTTCAAGCAAGCGAAGAAGAGCGTCAAAGGGCTTGGACCAAAATGATGAAAACCAAAACAGAGATAGAGCCTTCACCTGCTGCCGCTGCAGCTCGTCGAGGACGAACCGATGTTCCAACCTTTCAAATTCCACTCCCCCCACTACGAAACAGCACTCAGCAAGTCGTGCCACGAGAGCTCGTCACACGAACTGCTGTAGCGTCTTACACACCACCGGTATCCAATGGATTGACAAACGCCAATAGTAGTGACTCCAAGTACTCGGCAGCTCGTGTTCGAGAGCGCATCAGTGCCGACGGCACCGTCGCTCCTGTCACTGAACCCAAAAAGACCAAAGAAGGACTCTATGTGCGACCGGCAGGACGAACACGGAAAGGTATGCAATGGGACGCAGTGAGGGGGATCTGGGTTCCCGAAGGCAGCCAATAAAGTTCTACTTTACAGTTACTGTTTGTTTTCTGTGTGTATATAATTACCCGTAGAAATTTCAGATGGAGTGGTATGCGTGATTATAATTTTGCCTGGGGCGCTTGATCTCGGCTCTTTCGCTCAACTTTACGCGAAAGTTCTGAAACCATTTCTTTTGGCACCATAGGAGGCTTGTACAACCATTCACCTCCATCAACAATCAAAACATCGCCTGTAATGTATTTCGCAGTGCACAGAAACACAGCAGCCTGACCAATCTCACTGGCTTCTCCCATACGACCCAAGGGAATACCCCCGGCAATCATAGCATTGACTTCACCTGGCGTCATCCCGGGCGCCAGTTTTGTCGTTCCAGGTGTGTTGGCTATCGGACCGGGTGCTATTCCGACCACCCGGATGCCATCACAACCCCATTCCAGAGCAAGACTTCGGGTTAACGAATCGACCGCGGCCTTGGCAGCTGAGGCATGGGCCTGCCAGTGTGTCGCCGGACATTGAAGAGTCGCCGAAATGTTGATAATGATAGATTCGGATTGCTTGGAAAGCGCCGGATATGCGGCATTGGACATGTTAAACGTTCCAAGAGCATCAATACCAATCACAGTGGCAAATCCTTTGGGATTCAAGGCGCGGGCTTCTGCCAAGAAATTTCCGGCGGCGCCGTTGACCACAATATCCAAACGACCAAATTCCTTCAAAGCATAATCTACCACTTCTTGACAAGCTTTTCCATCGCGGACATCACAAACCTTGTAGAGGCATTTCTGGCCGGTACCTTCTTGCAACAATTGCGAGGATCTGGCTAGAAAGGATTCACGCCGGCCACAGATCACTGCCCCAACAACTCCATGAAGCATAAGTTGCTTGGTAACTTCAAAGCATATTCCAGATCCACCCCCAGTAACTACCGCAACTTTGCCTGCCAGACAATCGACTCGAAAGGGAGATGACATGATGATGATAATGATGACGATGATACAATTGATTGTTTTATAAGAAGCCAAATCTTTCTTGTTTGGATAATTCTCCATAATGCTCTGTCACATTAGACATGTATAGTATATAGTAATATAGATACTTGCACCACGGAGGTGAACTGATTTGATTCGTTGTTGTCGACTCAACATTCACTTAGACCGGTACCAGGCGGAAACCAGCAAGGTCGAGAAGATTGCGAACCGATTACCAGATATGATTTCATTTACAAAATTTGTACTGAATAGTTCCCTTTGACAAATCCAATCACACCGGTTATGGCTTCGCATTCCAACACACTCCACTAGCGGTTTCTTGTTTTTATGTGAGGCTTTCTCTCTGTATCTTCGAAATGGTGTCAGAACTGTCCCTGGACAGGGCATCGCCATCATGATCACCCACCCAAAAAATTTAATCCACATGTTATCTTGAGGATTTGTCTGCTAATGCTATACAAGAAGTCATGTCCTCATTTCCCAAAGGAACCTACCCACCCTATTCTAAATATCGAGATCGATATCATAACTATGAGATTGATACTATTGAGAAACTCTGTGTCTTCCTGTCAAAGCAAGAACGCGCACATACCCCAGAGTCTTTGAAAGACATCTATAACGTCTTTCTCAAAGAGAATGGTCCATCACAGCCTATCACCATGGATCATCTGACTCGAGCCATCGACATAGTTGGTAGACCACCACGCCTCGTAGCACTTCCATCCCCACCACCACCACCACCACAATCATCATCACCCACCAGATTGGAACAAGGCACGCGTGTGGAAACGGCACCAGAGCCAACTCGAACGTGTGGAGTCCAAGTTGGTGAAAACAATAAATTGATTCTCCGAACCGATTCTAAAGGGTTTAGAATTTGTTCTGCTGGAACTGCAGCAGCCTGCGCATTGTCGATCCTAAACCAACCTCGAGGTGTACGGGTTGAATGGGATGTGCTTGCAACCCATGAGTACAAGATTCAACTTGCCTCTTCTTCCGTCTCCAACAAAGAAGGGGCCATTCACCAACCAACGAGTCTCGTGGAACAAGTTGCTATTGGTGAGGTGATTCGTCATATGAACGATCGAGCCCATTACCAAATCCCTTCCTACGCAGGGGAACAATTTTCGGATGATATCAACACTCAGGTACTTGATATGACCCACTGGATTGAAATGATCGGTTCATCGAGGCACGCCAACATTTCTATTTGGTGTGGCAATCGGGAGCGTCGACGGCTGTGGGGAACCTATGAGTACCTCTTCCCAGCATTGATGGGTGGTTATCACAATAAGCAGACAGAAAATCTAGTTTCATGGCTGAAGGACCCTCACTTCACACTTCGATATGATATACGGGATGATGATGTCATCGACGTAGGACTGGCATATGTTCCTTTGGTAGAGGCATTCTGTACAGAAGACGTCCGCCGTAGATACTATAATGCCATGCTCATGATGACGAGCGAGAGATATGGTATGCGGCTTCCATTGGTATTGTGCCTGCGAGATCGGGGACTCACCAAATCTCACTTTGTTGAGGTATCGGATGCCAAAATACTTGGCCAAATTGCCAAGACTGCCAAAATAGGTGCCGTCCTGGACATGAATTGGAAGGCTGTGACCTGTACCAATGTGCAGCGTCCCAAGGGCGTAAAGCGATATCGCGACAATTACTACCAAGGGACAGAAGAGGGATGCTATCGGATCGGTGAGCCAATCAGATGGTTCAAGGCAGTCTCATCCATCGAAGCAATTCTTGGCGCTTCCTCCTTGCTCCTCTCTTGGTATTTGTCTGCCAAACTCAATACAGGAACCTTTCACTTTTTATGGGCTCTTGTCTTTGCACCGCTTCTACACGAAGAGACAGCGCTTCTCACACTTCCCACCAGATTGGCATCCGCCATGACATGGAAAATTGTGATTGGTGTTGTTGAAAAGACAGCACATACTGCCATGGTCCTGACCGTTGCGTTGGTGGAAGTGCTCTACAATATTCGTTCTTCCGTGCGTGAGATTTACACTGCCATTGTATCAATATTTTGGGCTTGTTCCCTGTTGACTACTCTTTTAGTCTACGTCACGCCATTCTATAGGGATGTCAGCCACATCCTCAAAGAGGAATCCATAGATCCTGTTCACACAGATATCAAGTTTTGGAATTCTTTAGTAACCGATCCCGGTGCCACCAATGGACTTCGATGCGGTGGGAAGCATCTGTATTCGGGTCTTGCCCTCGCACCTCCCGATAGAGTCTCGGATGCTGGAGATATGTGGGCAGGCAGTGTCGGTCATACAGAATGCTCTGTTGGAACTGTGAGAATGGGTAGAATTGTCTGTGTTGGATAGATTTAGTCAGATAATCGTTGGAATACGGTAGTTGAGAGTCGCCCGTAACGCAACCTGTAATTCGCAAGTTTTCACTATCATCATCATCGTTCCTGTCCTCAAGTCCAATGGCTACTCTCTTGTCTCCCCATATAGTTTTTTTTCATTCACCGGTTTCGAACCACAGTTCTTCTGTGGAAGCCACCTCGTCGAGTTCGGTGACCCCATCGTCGCGGATTTCCCAAATGGAAAATAATTGCAGAAACCATCGGAGGAATTGTTCTTTTGCTCTTCACGACGAACTTCATTGAGTCGCGTCAGACCAGTCAACAAGCAGAAAACGTCCATCCGACTTGGTTCGACCCGATGGATCTGACAATCTCTATTCAACTCGTCCTCATCATGGTATGCTCCCGGTTATTGAGACGACAGAAGAAAAGAACATCAAGAACAGCAACCAGAGTGACGAATTCTTGACACACGAAACAAGTCGTCCATCTGCATTTTCAAATAGTCGGCACCCTTCTTCGAGTAATTATCCTTTCGGTAGCTTTTTGGTGTTCATATGCATTGACCTTGAGTCTCGGTACGATCATCTGTTTGTCATCAGCTGCTTGACGATACGCTTTCGTTGATTCGTCGTTGTCGATCCATCATTTGGCATCTGCTGTAAATCGGCGGTACCTGGTACATTTATACCACTTCCTGGGGTACCAATTACGTGGAAATCAACGGAGCGCAATTTCGTTGTGACATACTTGTACCAGATTTAAAGCAGTACGCGAATCAAGGAGAAAGCATGTGAATTCATTATATAGATCTGAAGATCATTTGTTGGACCTACGGGCAACGCGCTTTAACTGTCGCACGCCTGTCGACGCATATCAAGCCCAACTAACTACCGTCATTTTTTACATGTCGGTGTAGTACAGCCACTCTCAACTCACAATCAGCAAAAGCGTTCCATCGATAGCTCCACCAAAACCTGGTTTAGACCATTGGCCCACTCGCAGATCGATCTACACTGTCGTCTTCTTGACAGGGTAATGGAAAGTTTGTTCTGATTGCTTTTTTCGGTTGAAAATCGAGCGCGGACTACAGAGCGTCGTCGAAATGGCGGATGATTCTCTCGAGTTCGAAGACTTGGAAACTCTTACGGCTCAGCCGACGGTGACTGCTTGGTCATCTCAAGTTGCCTCTAAAGCCAAGTCGGTTAGAACTTATGGCCGTCGTGGTAGCACGGGTGCCGTCCCTCGATCATCGCAATGCAAGCCCCAGATGCGATTCAAGCATTCAAAAACCGAACAGTCTCTGGACTGCTTGTCTCCGACTGATGAAGAGGAAGAGTTCGGTCTGATAGCGGACATAGAAAACCGAAATCTTCCTGTGTTTAGGCTAGATATCCCCAAGCTTCCTGGGCGAAGACGATTCACCAGGGCCCATTCAATGGATGTTGGATCATCTCAAACGGACGCTTACCCTGTTTTGCGGCGATCGGCATCCGTGTCATTGACGCATGAGCACTCCTCGAGCATCTCTGCGCGATCTTCGTCCATCTCATCCTACATGGATTCGTATTCAGACATGGGTCCAGAAAATGTCCACCCCAATTTGTGTCCACTGGAAGAGCTGGCATCCCCGAAGAGATGTGGACGGCCCGTCGAAGTGCGAGGTCGCAAGAAAGTGAGATCCGCGAAGAATTTGACAACGACGGATCAAATACTGCTCGATTCACTTTCACCCTCCGCTTCGTTTTCGAATCTAGCTCGAGATGAATCCGCGACATGGGCCAAGGCAGCTCCTCCAAAACGCATGGCAACCCTCAATTTCAACGAACTAGAGTTCCTCGAGTATTCATCTCCTGCCATGTCCAGCGTTTGCTCCAACAGAAAGCGGGGCATCTGCGATTCTCCGTTTGACGACTTGGACGACTGTCAATCTGTAGGCAGTTTGTCCGTTTCACGCCGTTCATGGATGCTGTCGTCCCCAACACATCCAATAGGAGAATTTCACGCAGACTCGAGTCAAAAGCCAAATCTCTGCCCACAAGATAAGGCTAAATGCAGCAAGAAGACTGCTTTGATGGAGATTGCAAGTGACGACGGGGAAAGCGCAGCTGATTCGAGAGGTGACATTGATTCTGACGATGAGGGTTCGCTTGATAGCAATCCGAACCGAAGGTCACCCATTCCCACATTTGTGCCGTTTGATCAACGACAGACGAGACGAACATCAATGCCGATCTTTCCAGAGGAAACTGTCGGACGGCAAGTGATCCACCCCGGAACCGCAAGTGTCGATGACGTGATTAACTCCATTCCCTCGTATAATGACTTGAAATACCTTGTCATGAGGTTGCGCGGACAGCCCGATCGATGTGTGTGCTGGCATGTTGCTCTTCCCAACACCTGGGGAGAAGCTCAAAGAAGAGCATTCATACTGTGGATAACAAATACGCTGGGATTCACACATCGCAAAGCAGGAGCACAAGCTGCCTACTTTCAAATTCCTCGATCGAAGGGGACTAGTATCTTAAGACTGCTGGAATTTGCTATCGAGACATGTAAAGAACGAGGTATTGGCACCAAATCTCCTTTGAATGCCTACGCTGCAGCTAACCATTTCACCTTTGGAGTAACTCCCATATCAAATGTTCTAGAGAGTGCAAACGCTAGAATCACCCCAGTCGGGTACGTGACGACTCTGATTTTTCTCCATGCTTGTGTATGCCCATCCAAGCTCACATTTTGCAAATCATAACAGGTTAAATCTGACGACAAGTGGGAAACTTTTGCCACAGACTAATCATTTGGATCCAGACTTGATGAAAGGGCTTGATTCCCTAGGCATGGACGATCGACCTCCCAAGGCAAAGAGCGTCGCGGCGCCCAAATCCTCGATCTTTTTGGATGATGATTACGAAATTGCGTTGCACGATCCTCGAGATTCTCTCGAAAACCATTCCAGCTCGCGTGACTTGATGGCTCACATGCATGGATTGACGCCCATTGATTCTCACTACCGACCTCCTCGACTGTCAACAGGAGGCAGTGCCATTGAAGCGACGATCAGCAAATTCAGCATTGCGTCTCCGTACCCACAACCGATTGTCAACTCTATTGCTGGTCACCGCAAAACCTTTTCCAATGATTTTGTTGCCACACCAATGATGATGAAGCCGGTTGGTTGGGGTTCTTGTCCTCTTGATGGAAGAGACTGGGGTATTTCGGAAGGATGCGATGAACAAGTATCACAAACGCTCTTGCGAATGCTTGAGTTGGCATCTCATGAAGCAGGTAAGTACTTATACACAGTGAAGTTGACCAGTAAAGCTATATTACTCCTCTTACACCATCACCGCAACGACTTGTTCAAGGTTTTTCAGGGGAGGAGGCCGACAACATGGTGACAGAAACTCGATCATTCGCCTTGGAGCTAGAGTTAGAAGCTGCCGGCGAGTACCGAATGGGCGAGAGTAGTCCCGAGAGTGCCACCGACAAAGAGGGTTCGGAAGAAGAAGGCTTGTTTTGTCGAGCAGACCAATCAGACTCTTCGCCTCCATCAAGAAATAGTCGCGAAATACTTGACGATGAGTTTAGCACACAGCTCAATGTGCTCTGTCGAAAGAGCAAAGCATTCCGTCGGCGCCAAACTGAGTTCGACAAGCGAACTCGGTTGTCCCTGTTTGCTGCTGCAGTTAATCCAACCGCGTCTATTTTCGGGAAACGAAAGTCCTTGTTTCAACACCCAATTTTAGGCCATTTTGCTGACACAAGGACCAGTCCACGCTTGACGGTTTTGGTTTCAGAGCACAAATTTGAAGGTTCTATCCAATCCTGCATGGGCGAAAACCCCGAGATACAATCTGAAGCCTTGTTCAAGGATGAGTGCATTTTGAAGTCCGTTTTTCTTTTTCTTTCCGAAGCTGAATTGCTTCAATCAGCATTTCTCGTCTGTACAACCTGGGCCGATGCGGCTACACAGGCTCACGCTGAGCTTATGTGCATTGGTGTTGGTTGCAGCAATTCAACTTCGTGTGATTTTGACAGTTCTGATGATGACTACACTATCTCTCCTGCAGATAGCAAATCTATACGTCATGACAAGCCATGGAATTACCTTACCTCGACTTTTCCTTGGGCTCGCTTCCTTGCCGAAGGAGGCTTCAAGCAGGTGTATCAGGTATTCAATCGGAGGTTACGTGCGATGGAAGCTGTTTCTGTGATGTAAGCATGGAATGTATTGTTCAAAGTTCGTCGTTTTCATATGTCCATCTCTAACTCTTTTGCATTCTTCTAGGGACATTGAAGCACTTCGAGCGTCTGGCGAGTTGAATATTATTGGAGCGGAACTCGCCGTTTCTGTGATGCTAAGTTCTCTCGTCCGTCGGGGAGTCTGTCCCAACTTTGTTGTCACGAGAGGTGCCTTTTCTTGTGTCTATAAGCCACCTGCAAAGATTTGGGGTTCAGAGAACAATAGAAACCCAAATGGAGTTACTTACAAATCACCTGTGAACCCAAGAAAGATAAGAGAGCCAAAACAACGTGGTCGCTATCAGTACATTCGGATGGAGCTTTGCGAACATGGCGACGCTGAAGAATTCATAAAGACGCTTCCTAACGAGATGCTAGACCCTGAAGTAGCAAGAAAGCTGCTGTTTCAAATGGCATTTGCCTTGCATACTGCTGCAGAACGCTTCAGTCTGAAGCATTATGATGTCAAGCTCCTCAACTATTTCATACAATGCATGGAATCCGATAAAAGTGGAGATATTGTGCTGCGTTACGGTGTGGGGGACTTAGTATTTGCCTTGCAATCGCCTAGAAGCTCAGCTTTTCTCGCGAAATTGGCTGATTTCGGGACTGCCAATGTTGACTCTGCTACCAATGGCCAGCAAGTCACGATTGCGCAGTTTACAACGTTGGAAAATACACCAGTCGATTTCTTTCTTTTAGGTGATAATGCATGTCAAGGGCATGGCCATGACTCATTCGGTCTTGGTTTGTGCATGCTTCATCTTTTTACTGGCCATGCACCATATGAAGAGATACTGGAAAAAGTGATCTGTCCACCAAATTTGAAGGAACGCCTTCGAAACTTATGGGAGTGCGAGGATGATGAGCAATACTCTGTTATTCGAGGCGTTATACTTTCGAATGTCGTGAAGGACGAGGAGGGCCATATCCTGGAGGGAGAACCGAATGACGTCCTGTACGATACTCTCTATCGTTTCCTTGTATTGTTTGGTATACCTGATCTGCCAGCATATCTTCGAACCTCGAAGGTATGGTGTGCGGTAAAGGAATGTTTAGAAGGCCACGAGATGCCAAGAAGCAGGGCAAAGAGAGGCAAGAATACTTGTGACATCGATCAATACATACTTGATTGCAGGAAGTACTCGATTGATCGCGGAACTGATAAATTCATCAAACGTGCCAGGGGAGCTCTTGAATCGTTGGACGGTGGTATGGACCTGCTGAAATCGTTGGTCTCCTTTGATCCGATTACACGCTCTACTGCTTTGGACGTGATGAATTCGAAGTTCATGGACCCACTCCGAGAATCATCAGTTGGTGTGCTGGGCTATAGCCCTGACGATGATCTTCGTACTTTTGCTTGCTTCTCGGCGAAGTAAGAATCATGAGCTACGGCCAACAGAAATTAAACAGTTCGTAACTATTAAGACTAAAACGACCTCGACTCCTCGGTTATGAGAAAATATTGAGCGACATCAACAACCATAACGCGCAAAGCCTTTAATGAAACAATACAACCCCTAATGCACAATTGTCAATTTCAATTACGAGTCCTCTACTGAACCGTGATAGCCCGTGAGCTTCCTTTTCAGGGCGGGGATCAATATCTAGATCGCATCGGATTCCTTTACGGAAACGGAACGGGTACTGGCTACACCTATTTTGTCGCCATAGTATATATGGTACAGTGGTAGTCGACATCCTTGCCACCTTCACATGAGGTCGAACTGATCATCCCTTGGAGCAAAAAGTGCCGAAGGTGAACGTCGGTTGTCCAACCTGCTTGTGAATGAGTAGAAAATCTACCTGGTATGGAGCAACGTGGCAAAAGTCCCTAGTGATGATGATAGTCAAAAGAGAGGTTCGGATACGACCAAGTGTCTTTTCCTCAAGTGTCACGGAGAAGGGCATATTTTGGAATTGCTTTCAGAGAAGGTACAACATTCGCTCATATGAATGTCATTTATTGCAGGCGTAAGAGGAGTCATGACCATGTCACTTGGGGGCTTGCTTCACCTGAGATGGTACCTGGTACTTATACTTCTACCGGTAGATTTCTAACGACGATTGGGACCAAGGACCAAGGTTTCGACTTTTTCACTCCCATAATCCACTATGGCTACCACGTCAGGCGTCAGATTGACGTTTTGTTCTGCGGTCGACGCGAGCCGGGCATGGAACAATACGTGGCGTTCCGAAAGAATCAATGAATCGTCGCGGAGAAACGAAGAACGCATCGCAGGGATCACATGGTGATTCACTCCCCTACAGTCGTACAAGGTGCATCGGCTGATCATCAACTGCAACCCCTTCCGACTTCCGATCTACCTCCCGCTGGGCAGGGACGATAGTCAGCAGCGACTCAATACCACTGGATTTTATCCTGGGATAAGGCGCTTGTTGCCCTTCAATACTCGTATTTGCATGCATCGCATGTCTTGTATCAATCTTTGTCTGGAGGACCGAAACCGTAGTTTGAAAATGAAAAGGAAGGCAAGCGTGAGTTTCGATGCTGCTGCAACAATCACAATTCCGGCTGATGAACAGCAGTCTAAGCTTTCAAGTGAAGAGCGAAAGAGGTTGTGGTACTCAAGAGAAGAGTTGACGAATTCTTGTTTGGAGGCCAAGAGAATCGTTCATATTATTAACTCTGTAGATGGCGACTACAATGCAATCGACCACTCAAAAGTATGTGTTGTAGGCTTGGAAAAGTGGCACGGGAAGAAAGAACGAGAAAAGTACCGAAAGTTGCTAATAAAAGCTGTTCTGATTAGACAAGAAATGAATCGAGGTCTAGGAAGGCAAGACGCCGACTGTCTTTGTGAAATTTCTGCGATGATATCCAGCTCTTTCAAAGAGTTTGCACTGTGGCAAGCCGCCATGCACAAGTTCCATGCAAATTCATCCGAATTGCCCGAAGAATCGCAACGGCGATTGGAATCAGACCAAACGCCTTTGAAGAGACAAAAGAGAGAATTAGAATTCGAGAATTCCTCACGAAGTCAAGGATTGTCTGGGAACTCGTTACAGCCGCAATACCCGAACCCTGGCCAAGTGCGACAAGAGATGCACCAGATGATGACTGGATTTTGCTCATGACCCCAAAATGAGTTCCTTGAGTGACATAAGAACTAATGCGTTGCCTGGGTTTGGATGTAACCCTTGACAAAAATCATTCAATCACTCAGTGATTGAACTGCACATACTTGTACATACTGCAACAAATGGGCCCGTGATGTTCAAATATAACGTTGCACCTACTTATCGATATGGGCAATGCATTAATTTATAGATTTTCAATCTGGGATGTTTCTAGTGTTTCATGCTCTCTTGCACTGTTTCGATCAGAGTTTGAGGACCAGATACCATCCTCCATGCAGAAGCAGAGACCTTGATTCCATGCAACTCGCCAAATTTGGACTCCGACCAAATGTAAAATCTATCATTCAACAACTGGTAATTCTTTCACAACACAGAACTTATTATTGCAGTCCTTATTCATCCACGTTCTTACACTATACCTTCCGCCGTCAAACGGCTGCAATCAATGGTCTTTGTTAGGTTTACTCTTTCTTCGGTGGAAGTTTGGTAATCTTGCCAATGGCAATGGTCTTTCCCTCAGTTCGAAGTGTGAATCGTCCCAAGAATGGCATGTCATCAAACTTTTCCACGGGAGTCGTTCGCTCCAAGTCAATCATACAGATGCATCTCATATTCACACCAACAAAGCGAGCCCCCTTCACTACTTGACCCTTGGCGTTGGTTGTTTCAAAGATCTTGGAAATGGTGCATTCCTCTTCGCAACAGTGTGTGTGGAGGATTGCCTGAAATCCTGCCGTCATGATTTTAGCATTCTCGGGCAAATCCAATATTGCCATTTGACAAATGATCTTGTCCACAGCACGGCAGGTAGGTTCTGAACAGATAACATAACCCTTTCGAACATCTTCCAATCCCGCCCCGTTGAGTTTGATGAGGACATTCTCACCGGGTCGCGCTGCTGCAACAGGGTCTTCATTTGCCCAAACAGCGTCAACTCTATATTCATTACGCGTGGGCATCATGATGATTTTCATGCCTGGCCGGACAACGCCACTCTCAACCTTTCCCATTGCAATAGTTCCTCTATCTGCGTATCGCTCGAGGATAGGGATTCGGAGTGGTGCATTGGAGTCACGCCCCTTGATTTCAAGAGAATCCAAGAGGTCAAGGAGCGTTGGTGCGGTAGTGTTGTTTTCTCCACTCTGGTAGGACTTTTTCCACCAACTGCAATCAGACTCTTTGACTTCGTCCTTGACGTTCCAACCAGACAGACCCGAAATCGGAAGAAATTTGACCTCGGTTTTGATGGTGAAGCCACAACTTTTCAAAAAGGGACGAAGCTTGGATACGCATTCATCAAAACGCACCTTGGACCATTGCACAGTTGGTTCATCCATTTTATTGATGACGACAACAAGGTGGGACACTCCAAGGGTCTTGGCAAGCATGGCATGTTCTCGGGTCTGGCCACCACGATCGAAACCAGTTTCAAATTCTCCCTTTCTTGCCGAAATGACCAATACACCAATGTCGGCCTGACTTGCACCTTGGATCATGTTCGGAACGTAATTCTTGTGGCCTGGGGCGTCCAAGATGGTGTAACGTTTGAGGGCAGTCTCAAAATGGGCCTTTCCAACTTCTACGGTTTTTCCCTTGGCGCGCTCTTCTTCGTTGGTATCCATGATAAAAGCCAGGAACCACGATTCGCGATTTCGTTCCTTGGCCTCTTTTTCATATCTCTCAATAGTTCGTTTGTCAACATTGTCCGTAAGATAAAGGATATTTCCAGACAAAGTAGACTTTCCAGCATCAACATGTCCGATGAAGACAATATTCATGTGTTCACGGGGATCTCCTTCCTTGAGCATCGAGGTATCAATTACGTGCCGATCATCATCATCATCATCGTCTGCTTCTCCGGCAACCTTTGGTGGAGCTGCAGCAGCTGCATCGGCAGATGGTGGTTCATCTAGTTTCATATCCTTCACGTCATCGGCTATTCCTTCCAATTGTTGTTCTTCCTTTTCCCAGTCGTCCGTCTCCATGGCAGCAGCGCCACCACCAGCACTGGCCGCTAGGACTGCTACAACTTCTGGATATTCCACCAATGAATCTGGGTCGGCAATCATTTTCATGGCTTTCTCTCTATCACCATTAGCAATCTTCAAGACGACTTGCCAAAGCGGATCTGATTCATCAATTTCTGATTCGACAGCCAAAGATTCTTGGCGAACTGGTTCGGGGGCTGGGGCTGGTGCGGGTGGACCCACTTGAAATCCTGCTCCAGGAGTCCAAGTCGCTGCGGCAGGCGATGGTTTCCATTCATTCGCTTGCGGATTCATATTTTTTAGTCTTTGTCTTTTTTCTCCTATGCAATTTCTTTTTGTGTTGTTCCTTTTAGCAACTCGGGGGCGCGTCCTTTCTTCAGAAACTATGGGGTCCTATCATCAAAAGGAAAACGAGGGAGTGAGCGAGTGATTTACGATCCCAAAGTAATACCAAGAGGATATAAGTAAAGGTTCCCATGGATTGGACTGGTTTGACAATGATTGGATGACCTTGGATCCTGGATGGGTTCTCATGTGGTACTCGACGGTTGAAACCATCATCAAAAAGGAGGTTGCCATTCCCATTATCATGCATTGTTGACAGCGAATGGACTTTAAACCACACTCCATGTCTAGCCCAATCTGTTAACATTCCACTCACGTTTCTCTTGAATTTTTCTTTATTCCAGAAAAAATAAAGGTTCAGTAGTAGAGAAGGCTCTCTTGGGTGCCAAAAGTTGCTCCTATGTTATTGTTGACAACAGGAACCCTTGGTCGGACCTGACGATTATTCCGGTAAGTGTGTTCAATCCGTCTGTTCTCGTCAGCAACAAGCGAATCACTGTTGCGATCGACACAACTTGCGGTGGAGCTTGGATGTCCGTCCTCCATGCGTGTAAGGGAGTGTTATTTTTAGGGGCAGATTTCCCCCACTCCATTTTCGACTCCATCCGAGCCTACGACGGTTTTTTTCGATCACGATCGAAATGTTTTTCAAGTTTTGGCGGGAACAAGTTGCAACAGACAGTTGGGTGTTGATCCGAAACACACCATTCCACAAAGATTCGACCCCATATAAACGAGAGCACACATTGATATAACCATGCAAGACATGACACCAGAAGCGTCTCTGAATCTGGCGGATTCTCTTGCCATTGACGAGCAACTGAACGACGCTGTGGATGCATATGCTGCTGCCATTTCGTTGCTGAGTGAAAGTTCCACTCATCCTGACTTGCATTTCCGGGCCTTGTCACATCGATCGGCTGCCTTTTACCAATTACAGCGTTACCAAGATGCCTTGGACGATGCTCAAGCAGCTCTGGGGATTCTCTCGTCGAAACATCCACAAGGTCTCCGTCCCGGAGAAGGCGAACTCTGCCATAAACGGGCTGGAATGGCTGCCTTTCAACTTGGCAATTATGAGCCATCGATGCAATCCTTCGAACAGGCTGCCCAGTTGGCCAATCTCAACCAACGATCCAGCGAGCAATATGCTACCTGGATACAACGTTGCAACGACAAGTTGAATACCGCAGCAAACCAAGTTTCTTCGAAAACTGTGTCTTCTGATCCCGAGGTTCCCATCGTGGAAGACATTCCACCCAAAGTCGCTCCCAAACCTGCCGTACCTACCAAAAGCACCAAGGCCAATACTCTACCGCAAATGCCAAAGTACCAGTACTATCAGTCTGATACGGTCATGACCATTTCAATCCTTGAAGCCAATGTTCGAGAGGAGAATTTCAACGTCGTCTTTGAACCCAGGAAGCTTACCGTCAGATTACGAAAGGGTGGTGTAGACTTTACCGTTATCGCGGGACATTTGTATGCAGAGGTTGTTGCTGATCGATGCAAGATAGTCTACAAGGATGAAAAAGTTCTCATCAAACTTCGGAAAAAAGACACTTTTGAGTGGCCTGAACTTTTTGGTAAACCTATCATGGATGATGTCAAGCCCGATGCACGTACTACTACCGAGAAGTCGTCACAATCGACATCCGAGACTGCCAAGCCAGTCCCTACAGTCACTGATCAAACCAGGGTGCGACCCTATGTCAGCCATCGAGACTGGGACGCCATTGAAAAAGCATTCTCAACGAAGAGAAAAAGGAAAAACCGGTAGGAGATGAAGCGATGAACAAGTTGTTTCAACAAATCTATGCCAATGCCAATGAGGAGACTCGACGCGCCATGATCAAGAGCTACCAAACATCAGGGGGGACAGTTCTCTCAACCAATTGGGATGAGGTCAGTAAGAAGAATTATGAAGAAGAACGCACTGCCCCTAAGGGTCAGGAATGGAAGACCTGGGAGGGAGACAAAATTCCCATGAAAGACGATGACTAGCTGTATTGTACTAACGTAGTACAAGTTTCGTCGAGCTATGAAACAAACTTGTTTCGTCGAACCGTACAGCAAACTTGAAACCGCATTTCTAGCAAATGGCGTTTATGACCATAATCCCTCCTAGCCAGAAGGGTATAATAGTTCAAATTTACCAAGCTTCTTAACCAAGCAACAATTCATAAATCATAGAAATGATTCATTGACAGTGTGTAGCGAAAAATTGTTGATGGTTGACCAACATGGCATGGAACGGATGGAACGGTCCACACAATGCTTGTGGGAAGTAGGGATTGGATTTGTACAGGTACAGGAGGTGGAGGTAATGGATTGTCCTCGAACAGCAGCCAGCAATCGTATTATTTGCATGCCACCACAATACAGCTGGCATCATCGACTTTACCACCAAGACCATCCTTGTAGGCTGGATCACCCCTTCGTTGCGCTTGTTTGCCATAGGGAGTAACAGATTGTCGATCCAGTGATTGCTTTCGGGAAAGATCACAAATCTTTTTCGCCAATTGAGTGGGAGTCACTCGAGAATTCTTGGCAATCAAATCGAGTAACATGTCATCACCAACATTATCAAAAATCCCATCGGAGCCCATGATTATCAAGTCACCAGGAATTAGTTCGACATTTAACTTGGTCCCATCCCTTGGTCGATCGGGACAATCATCCGAAAGTTGGTACGGGCATTCCCAATAGTGACTAATTTCCCTTGTTTTGGCCGCAATTTTACCATCACGAACGACCATGCACAACGAGTCACCCACATTGAGAGCTTGAAGGAATCCATTTTCCCCAATGGAAGCTACCACGGCGGTAGATGCGCCAGTGGCCGAGTCGTCGGCATAATCTGCCGCGTCAGTCAAAAGTTTGGTAATTTCTTGAATCGAGATACTGTCCTTGGTCAAAGACTTTTTCATTTCATCCGCCAAGGTTCGGGAATATAATGGGACACCGTCCAGCTTTTCTGCTCCCGATACACCATCAAAAACACCAAAGGTCCTTCCCTTGACAAATAGAGCATCTTCTCCACCCCATCGTACCTTGGCTGGATGTGGAAGAATATGAGATCCAATGTCAATCTTGATGGGCTCTATGATCACCGGTTCCTTCTTTTTCTCCACTTGCTGTTGTTGTTTCTTCACGATGGTAGGTTTGGGTGTTTCCACGACCTCTGCGGCTGCGGCTGTTGACTCTTGTTCTATGACTGAACTTGCCACCCCCTTTAAACCCTCCAAGGCGGCAAATAGTCCTCCCTTTTCTTTCTTTACCGCTACTTCGGCGACCGACTCACCATTGGGTGCCTCGGGTCGCTCCCCTGGCTCTTGTTCCTTGTCCGTTTCAACGACCGCCGTTGCTCCTCCCTTGTCCCCAAAGAATCCACTAAAAAATCCCTTCTTTTCTTCCTTTTTGGTTTCCTCGACTGGATTGGCGACTATGGTTGGCGTTGCCTTGGCGTCAATCTTGGCTTTGGTGTCACCCTTGACTTCTACCAAACCCTCAATCCAACTTGGTAATCCACTACCCGAATCATCTACTTTGGTCTCTTGCACAACTTGAACCACCGATGATGATGATGATGATGAATCCCCGCCCTTTTCCGATTCTTGTTGTCGAGCTTTGCGATAATTTCTTCGGAGCTCTTCGGCTAGACGTTGCTTTTTGCGAGAAAGTCGAACCGCCGGAAAGGTACTGGTGGGTGGTTCCCAAAGACTTTCCCCCGTTTTCGTGTCAAAGTAATAAATCAACCCGGTAGTTTCATCATCCAGAAATGCCTGCCAACTTCCCTCTTCTGCCAATGGTTCGGGAGTGACAAAGAGACGTGAAGAAGTTGACGAATGGATTATCGCATTTTTCCGATAACACACCGGATTGGATTGGAATGCTGAGGCCATGGCAGCACCCTGTGTCAAAACAAATATGCATTGAACCAATTTCATCCTTCTTTTTATAAATAGTATATTAGAGTCAACACTAGAGCAACTCTTGGTGATACCAGAGTAACAACTGCCGAGCTCTGTTCGGACCACACTTGACGAGATGATGAAAGAGCCGTCACCACTGTCACCACACCTGTAGGCCGAGAGCCGACACTTTTTTTTCTTGACTGACTGTGACAACTGTCGCACCAACGGTCTGGTTCTCTCCCAGTCGGATCCTCTGTTGAAGTGACGAATTATCAACTGCCACGCAGTTTCCTCACGCACTGAATAACGGCCGGATCGACCCGTGTACGTCTATAGGTTTTTACGGTATTGCCGGTAATAAATACCTACCAGGAGTCTCCTCTTTCTACAGTAGTAAAATTGATGACTATAGCAAGTTCGATTGAAAATCTTGATGTTGCGGCGTATTCTCCAGCGATTCACCTCTCCTCATTAGGTACTGTGGTGTGAACTTGGCCTCCTCGCGTCTACGATCACTGACTTGTTTTACCAAGGTTGCTACCAGTGGCGCAAACGTTGAAATGGAAGAACCAGCCTCACTGAAAGATCGCATGTTACTCTGATGTGTCGACTGGCTACTCGAGGAGAGGCGACGAAGGCGACCAGACACGCTGTGCGACGCCGCCGCTATCCTCCCGTGACAACAATCCTTTTCCTGGGCCCATGTACTGAGATCGCGGTCGTCGGAGGGGAAAATGCCTGTTTTGAAACCATCCTCTTCATTCACAAAGCATTCTGTGTCATGAGATAGGGCAGAGGTAATGGATGGTGTCGTTGAGGAAGGGCGTGGGGCGAACTGAACCATGGTACGAGAAGGAGGGCGTTTTGCATCCACTTCCATGACAGCTTTGGTCAACACGGCCCTTTGTTCTGTCGTCAGATAATCATTGCGGAAACTTAACGTAAGCGGTCTGCCGCGGGACTGAATCGCACGGCGAATGCTGTCAAATGTCCATGGTCCGATTTCGACGGATACTCCATCAAAAGCCACCAGTCGAGCACCTAGTTTTGGTTTACTATTTGCCCCAGATTCATCAAAACCCTGGAACCCGCAAACTAGAACAACATCTCTTGGCAGCGCGACAGGGCATATTTCTTCGTTCTTTGCAGTACGGCCACTCGCCAATGCAGTGATGGTAAGAACATTTCGAAGTTCCGCCGCAGTCTTGTCACTACCGTTAGAATCACCGTTGAGATCGGCTGTCATAGCTGCTGTCAACGAGCCCTTTGGCTTGGTAGGGGCTGGTGGTGCTTTTTGAAATTGAATTCCAATCTTCTTCGAGTAAAACGTAAGGTGGTAGACAGCCATATCGGTACTTGCATCCTCTGCCCGTTGAGAATAACCTTTCGGCTCGACAACGTCAGCCAAGGGACACGTGAGCCTTGCTGTCGCTTGGCCACTCTCGGTGATCACAGATCTAGGGAGGGTTGATTGATACAGCGTGGACGCAACGCGTAATGATGACTTGTGACTCAATTCAAATTCGTCGTCTTCTTGATCTAATTGCAAAACAGGATTTGGACGTTCTGGAGTACTTGACGTTGAAAGGGTAGTAGGAACTGACAGTGAAGGTGCACTTGAATGTGAGAACCCGGCCACTGATCCAAACTCAGCTCCTACCGATGACACAACCGACGGTGACAATGACTGATATTCATTGACGCTGAGATCATCGCCTTCGTCGTCATCACTATCATCGTCATCGTCGTTGCTGGAATCGTTCGACGCATCATCATCCATTAGAGACAACAGTTTAGGGGTCATTGGAACATTTGAATCAGAGTTTGACTGAATTTCACTCGACGATACTTTGGCTGACAGGTCGTCAATGGCATCATCTTTTCCGTGAATCTCCGGCTGTTCATCCCCACATTCGGTGTTTTCCATGCTTGTGTTTAATTCCCCGTCTGTGTCACTCTCAATATCCAAGTAATTGTTTGCTGCCAGTAATCGTTCATGAAGTTGAATGCTCGATGCCACGTGTGCTTCAAGTTCATCAATTAATCGTTCTTCGTCACTACCAAGCGCATCAACCTCTCTCTGATTTCCCCCTACTGTGTCGATGCCATACGTGGTACCCAGAGATTTCGAGAGAGTTTTATTGGATGATGGGCGCTGTGCAATAGCCGCGGACAGCTTCTCCTCTAATTCTTTGTTGGCTTGCAGAAGCGTTTTGTACTCACGAACCAGAACACGTTTTTCTTGAGTCTTTTGTTTCAAAGACTTGCGTATCGTGCAATTTTCTTCCCATAATCTCGTCAAGTGCTTCTCGGCCCGTTCCATTCGTTTCTTCATATCTTCGAGTTGTGAGTGGGATTCTTGCACATCCTCTACGGCTGCTGCAGCTTCCTCTGCAGCCAAACGGAGCGAATCTCGTTGTTGTTGACATGCGTCCGCCAACCCCGAAAAATAGATACCTGGTACTGACATGATCTCCTCAACGCCTTCAGGTTGAAATGAAACATTTTCATCTACCGCATGAAATGCTGTATCAAGCAATGATGAAGGAAAGTTTCTCGTCTTTTTGCTTGACATATTGTTCTTGGTTGGAGTTTGGTCTCTGCTCTTGCAGAACGACTTGTCAACATCTTGGTTTCCATCCATTTCGATGATTTCCATCAATGAGTCCATTTCTTTCTTCTCCTCTGCATGTCCGCTATCCTCACTTGTGATCTTCGGTTTCCTTGGTGTCACTTGAGGCGGTTGACGCATCCTCTGGGTCAAGAGCCGCAAAGCTTCATCGAGTCTTTCGAATTGGGCTTTCCACTGCCGCGCATCCTCCAATGCCCCATCTCGGTCTTTTTCCACCAGCTTAAAATTTTCCACTTGTCGTTCCAACTCGGAAATTTGAAATTTTTGGCTCTGTACCTGGCTGTTGAGCTGGTTGGTCTTTTCTTTCAAAGTCGAAACTCTTTCTTCTTCCATGCGATGTATCCATTCCTCGCCGAGCTCCTCAGACCGTGCCTCCAATATAATCCTACGTGAATCATCGTAAACTGCAAATCGAAATCGTCCGTCTGGCAATTTTTCCAAGGGCTCTAATTTGGTCCCATCTAGGGATATCTTCCCTCTCGGTTCCAGATCATTAGGACTTAAAAAGTAATACAGGTTGGTTTCCGCTTGCAAGACAAAGAACCGCCGTTTGAATTCGGGAATATTTTGGCCCAATTTTTGTAGATATCCAGCCTTGACGGCATGACGGGCCAAACCAGCGGCTGTTTCTTGTGAATGTTGGATGGCTGGAGTGGAATGAATACCCATGTGATCCTGTATAACCAATTGATCTCGTATTCTTCCCGTGGCAACTTGTAAGAACTTTTGTGCCATGTCGGTGGGTGTTTGGGATGTCACTGCATATGATGGAAGCGGATTGTTGCTATATGGCGTTGACATGGAATTTGTTACATTTGTTCCATGGTGCCGCTTGGCTGACGGATCCAGAACCAGTGGCGCCTGTCTACTGCTTCGAGACATGTCCGGAGGTGATTGAAATGGCGAATCAAATACCCGATAAGAGCTATGCGAGGACATTTGCACAGTCTTTTGGGCATTATGGGTGTTCTTCACGGCCGTAGGAGGTGGCGATAAAAACGGCGAGTCGAAGTTACCAAGGGGGAGACTGCGATTGCTTCGTTGAGATGGCGTGTCAGAATGAGCTTCGAAAGGTCTATCGGCGCTAGAAAGTTCGGTAGCGAATGCGGGAGATGCAATGCTGTGTTGCTGCTGAGGTCTCCGAACCGAAGGCTTCATTATATATGTTGGAAAGAATACAACTCCTTCTTGTCTGAAATGAGACTAAAATGTAACAATAAAAGCAATTTATCAAAAGCAATATGAGTCCGGTGGGACAAGTACACGCTGGGACGAGCTCTTCTATATATATTTTCATTGTCTAAAAACCAATACCAAGGTTCGCGTCAAAATTTGAAAGAAATCGGCAGGCTCGTATGTCGCAGCAGACACGTCCAGTGCATCGCGCGAAATCGCGCATTCGATGCCCGGCGGGTGGCATGAAAAATTGGTGAGCAGAACCAACGTGGCTTGCCGACAGAGTTCTGAGGCCATCTTTTCACAAAGTGTGTGGTGATGTTCGTTCGAACAATCACTGTAAAAAACACACAAAAGTAACCTATGATAATCTGATTTGTGGATACTCTCTTAACTCCAAGGATTGTCCCAATACCAACGTTGACATTAATAGGTATCCCATCGGAAGACGAGAAAGGCAAAGAACAGTCGGGGTACATGGTACTTGTTCGAGGTGTTTGCATTACGTGAAGGTCCAGAGTCATAACCGTTGCTGAAAAAAAGTGATAATCCTACCAGTAGTTTCCTGTTTCGTTTTGGGTTGAGAGGAACATTTGCTTCAATGAACAGCAAAGACGAGAATTGTCTTTTTACTGTAATTAGAACGTCCGATGCGGAGCGAAAACAGGTATGACTGAACGAAGTGGCCTGAGTGACCCATCCATCTCTCTCAAAATCCCTCACGGTATTTGATCACGAAAATGTGTTGTTCTATTACAGATATCCTTTTCACTCTCCAAGAAATTAGGAGAACTCAAAGAGATTTTGGCCAAAGAATTTGATATTGCCTCGGATGAGTCCCAAAGGATTTTTTACATGGGTCGAGAATTGAAAAGTGGTGGACGATCCTTAGAGAAATTAGGATTGGGACGATTCAAT
Organism: Nitzschia palea; assembly: GCA_019593585.1. NCBI lineage: Eukaryota > Bacillariophyta > Bacillariophyceae > Bacillariales > Bacillariaceae > Nitzschia > Nitzschia palea. Next base: position 27,511 of record SWEM01000079.1, on the reverse strand, counting down.
AACAATGTCTTACATGTGCATATTCCACCACCATCATCATCAGAAGAGGAAGAGGAGAAAGCTACCGGTAGCGGGACCAAACGACGGCGTGGAGCAAAACAAGAACAACAAGAACAACAGCAAGATAACGTGTCCCCACGAACCAATCCCACCAACGCCGAAGGTATAATAGAAATTGTGGATGACAGCGACGAGGAAAAATCCAAACGAAGAAGATGACCTGATGGGAATCAGCTTCTTCATAATATAAACCGATTAGCTAAAATGGTGCAACAGGGCAACCTGACCATCAGAGTACTACTACAAACAAGGGTTTTGGAGAATATTGGAAACGACGTCCCGCAGCGTGGTATGGGCGATGCTACTTTTGATATAATCCTTGATTGAACCAATGCAACATTGCATTGTAGGTAGTAGTCTTGTCACAAGAACCCCCGTGATTATATTTACCATGGCACAAAACGAAAAACGCGGTCTAGAACTTCACTAGGCCAAACCTTAACCAGAGAAAAACAAACATGTCGCCTTGCACTTCTTGAGACCGCACCCTTGGCACTTTCCTGAGTTTCCTTTGGTACTTCGGCTCGCCTTGTCCTTCTCCAGAGCTTCTTCGTCTGCCTTTTTTCTGGCCTCTTCAGCTGCTATCCTATCTAGCTCACGTTGGGCGTCCATTGCTTCTTTGAAACGACGTCTTTCTTCTTCCTCCTTGCGTTTCATCTCCTCCTCCTTTGCTAAAATTGCCAGTCGCTCTTCTTCAATTCGCTTTTGTTCTTCCTCCACTTTTCTAACCTCCTCCGCCATCTTGGCTGCCTTCTTCTCCTCTTCCTCGCTGTACATTTCACCAAGAGCTTTTGTCAAGGTATTGAGGGCCTTCAGGGCTTCGTCACGAATCTCTTCGAATTGAACACTGGATGCTACCTTCTTTAGCTCAGGTACCAAGAGTGGCCCAAACGGAGCTACATCTTCAGGCGATCCAACAAGTTTGCTCATGTTGGAAATGACCAAGCATGCTGAACGCTTGTGGATAGCAAGTTTCTCCTTGAGTGCACGAGACAGCACTGGACATAAAATAGACAGAGTTGGTGCATCGACAGTGACAACAAACGTAGTGCCCATCAACTTTTCAATGGCCTTGTTGGTTTCTGACGGCTTGCAGATAGCATTGACCACTGCAGGAATGGCTGGTTTGACGTCTTGATTCGAGTTGGTGTAGCAAATGGCCAAAAGGGCCGTTGCGGCAGCTTTTGTGACCTGCGGTTTGGTGTCGAAGCATTGACCCGTCAAAACGGGAATCAGCTTGGGTAGGAGCTTGCAAACTTGTGATGGTGAGGTTTCGGCGCACTGGGCCAGACGATCCATAGCATTAGATTTCACTCTCCACTCAGTGGATCGGAGAGACTTGATGATAATTGGACAAATCAAGCATGGAAAGGACCACGGATTGGCAAGGCGCACGAGAGCCGTTGCAGCATCTTCCGCAGCCTCCCTTACGCTACTTGAATTGCTGCCGCATTCATCCAATGTAGCGACAAGAAATGCTCCGACAACATACGGTTCGGCGGGTTTACCAACGATCTCACATAGTGCCCGAATAAGGAGCAAGCATCCTTCTCGGGCGTCCGAAGGAGTTGATTTACCTCGCTTACTATCAGTTCCTATGGTAAGACTTTCTCCCGTACTATAGGTAGCATCGGCCAAACTACTCAAGCTCACAGCTGAGGCACTGGGTTTGAGTCCACCCACATTGGCATCTTCCGAGGTGAAGATGGATTCAATTCCTTCAGGGAAAAGCAGTCGTTGCATTTCATTGACGAGCTGGCACTCCTTGAGAACAAAGGCCACCCCTAGGGCCTTTGCAGCAGTTGCGACATCAGCGGCGGCAGCTGCTCGATCTCTCGTTGTACTAGCAGCATGTGGCTTGCTTCGGTCGACCAATGTTTGGATGCCAATTGCCTTGTCGAATAGTTCCTTAACTTTAACCATTTTGGATTCCTTGTCCAGACTTTTCAACGCGTCAATAGCAGCAGCAGAGGCAAGAGACGATGGACTCAATGCCGGAGCGACCGAACCTCTCTTAGGCGCAGGCTTTTTGGTGGCAGTCGGCTTTCCTATCACTGGTTTCTTTGGCGGCGCTGGTGCTGGCGCAGTCATTTTGTGTTTTGTGGTTGCGGAAATGGTCGCCATGGTCAGAGTTCAAAATCGGTTAAGAGTTCCTGGTATCTTGATTATAAATGTGAATGAATTTGCGCAACGACGATCGATATCGTTTCGATTGTGTGTGATGAGGATGCAATACCAAGACACGCAAAGAAAATGACAAAAATATGACAACACGTCGCCTTGGCAATGGTCGAGAATGAAGCGAGATTCACGGGAACCGCACGCACGAATGTTTGCACGGGGGTGTGACGCCACCTCTTTGTGTCGTTCGATTGGATGGTCACGCAGCACCCATCAAATCGTTTCAGTCACGAATTGGAACGAATAACAGCATCTTCGACAAAAAAGACAGGAACTACTAGATGTGCTCTATTTTATAACTTGGCCTTGAATGAAGCTGCACGTTGTAATCAATGAGAATGTCTCGCGGTCACTCACCGGATACCTGATGCAATCTTGAGCGGTCCAAAATTAGAAGCGTTGGATGGAAGGAACCAGACAAGCATTGCTCGGCGCAAAAAGCCTGCAAATCAAACGAACTCATCGAGAGATTTCACAGTGTAGTCCCGATTAGCCGTAGAGACTTATCCTGGAAAATTGCCGAGGATAGACTTGGTTCGCATGGTAAAAAAATCATCTTGACTTTAACCTTTAGTCTCACAAGGACATTGGAATCATCACATCGTTTTGTTATCGTTGGGTGATCGGCCATCCAAAATATACTCCAGGTCACCAAAGTATGTCTCATGTTTACTGGAAGGTGAAAGATCATAATATTGACCCCAGAATCCAGATCGTTTTGTTACATGCAAATCACCTCGAACTTGTATTTGACATGCCAGTCGTAGCAGTGGAGATTGTTGGTCGGGATCGTGCGGTGGGAACGACAAGCGTAGACGTTCACGTGCATTCTTCTCGCCAGGTTCCACCTTGCCTCCCATGGCAACTTCGACGGCACAGGTGCCACATGTCCCTAGGCCACGACAATTGATAAGTTTGGATTTTCCATTGTGTGGTGTGACAATACCTCGACGAAGCGCGGCCGTCCTCAAGAGTTCTCCATCCTTGGCCTCGAATTCCACAGTACCTTCTTCTGTGGTCCATAGAATTGTGTGCCTCACACTTGGTTGCTTTTCATCTTGATTGGTAATTTCTTCGTTGGATTGGGAAGAAAAAAGCAATTTATGATGTCTATTATGACCTCCCCGAGTCAAGGTCGTCGCCGCTCTTCTACTCGCTGTGAAGCGAAAGGAGCTCCGAGGATACAACAACACCAACATCAACGTGGAGACAAATAAAGACGACATGAAAGCCAACTCCCAACAATCATCCAACAATATTCCTGTCAAAAGTTTTCATATGGTTATCTGCATGTTGATTTGCCGCAAGGCTCGATGGGTAATTCTTAATTCTATATCATCTTGCAGGTGAAGATCATCACATTCTGACTGATGACCGGTTGTCAAATAATCGGTCGATCTTCGCGAGGAACACGTCAGTAGTAAGATTTGAGTACGGGTTCCATATTGAGTGAACGTATACCAGGGACGACGTACCAGGTACCAGGTACACATTTACAGCGGTGAGTTTGACTGCTGGTCCTCTCACCCTCTGCTAAACAGCCAATTACAAATGACGAAATGGACCGGTCAGCTGGGACGGTGTTGGTGTATATGCCTTGTCGGAGCTCATCTGATTGCACACACGGTGAGGAACGAGGAACGATTCGCTCCCTTTTTCCTCGCTGTGGTCGTATCTCTGGTACGCAACAAACGATTTTGGTGACAATTCTGCGGTTCTAGAAGACTCGAGACGACGACCAAAAGTTGACAGTGAGTTGCACAATCATCCCAGTTAAATTAACTGTAAAAAAGAAACGATTGACGCTTCTCTCAACTTTTCAGCGAAAGAGCGCAACTTGACTGACAGTGAATAACAATGGCTTTTTCACGGACATGGTATTCTTTCATCCTCGTCGTTGGGATATCAATACCAGCATTGGATGCATTCTCGCATCGTCTTCATGTTCCGGGAAGATCGGTTGCACCGCCGACATATTTAGGCTTGCCTACAAGCGAAAGTTGGAGATCTTGGCCAACAGGACGACGAAGGAACGGAAGATTTTATAGGGAGCACGACGCCCTTTCGGTTCCATTTAGTGGATCGCCGGCAGATCCAAAAAATCATTCCTGGGAAGAAATCATTGCACCACACGTGACCAGTCAGGATAACCATGTGAAAATCACAGCAATGGACAAGGTCGTCTTGGCGGTTTTTTTTCTGGCTAGTTCTCTGGCACTTTATGCTACAATGTCATTAGCTACACCGGGTTCCTGGCGATACTTTGCGGCGGGAGGCATTTGTGCGGCAACGTCGCACACCATTCCAACACCCATCGACGTTATAAAGGTACGTGGTCATGGCACGTGTGTATTGTTGCACCAAGATCAAATCCTCATTGTAGGGAGACCCTTGGCCAATTATCTTAGACAAGGAAACAAGTTGATCCAGCTTTGATTGGGAAAAGTTTTCTCCAAGCAGCTCAGGAAATAATAAAAAAAGATGGAATGAACGCTCTCTGGGCTGGTGTTGGACCCACAGCATTCGGATACTTGTTGGAAGGCGCAGTTAAATTCGGAACTTATGAGGTCTTGAAACCTGTTTTCAAGGCACTCCTGGCAGGCCTTGCTGCTTCAACATCCCTTGTGTTCTTTAAATCACAAATCCTTTCTTTCGTTCTTTGTGGCGCTGCCGCTGGAGTCGCTGCGTCGATTATGCTTTGCCCCATGGAGGCTATTCGCATTCGCATGGTTTCAGAACCGAATTTTGTTCGAGGTGGATGGTTGCAGGCTGGATACAAAATTCTGAAACAAGAGGGTGTTGCTGGTTTATGCAAAGGAATGAACCCCATGATAATGAAACAAGTTCCATACACTGTGACGAAAAATGTCGCCTTTGATATTTTGACAAAATCTTTTTATGCAATTATGCATGCTCAAGGAAAGAAACTCACTGCCGCTACCATGTTCACCATTCCTTTGATCTCTGCGGCCTTTGCGAGTATTCTTTCGACTGTCACCAGTCAGCCTGGCGACATGGTCCTGAGTTTAGTCAATGCACATAAAGGAGATCGTCGATCAAGTGAAATTTTCAAGGATATTTTGAATAGTTCTCGCGGTTTCAGGGGCTTCTTTGTTGGATTTCACACTCGCCTACTCCATGTTGGAATTACGGTCACAATCCAACTCTTGGTTTACGACTATGTCAAGAGACTTTGCGGAATCGCTGCTACTGGAACTTGCTAATTTTAAGCCGAGTTGATCAACAGAAATTATTATTACGTACTCTAATATTATTTAGCTGCTAGAAACTTGGGCTTTTCGCGTATTCCAGGCATCAAGGTTTTGTTTCACTACCTGTATCCAAAGTTTCTTCGCATCCGAAAGACATTCGCGCTTTATCCAACCCTTCAAACACTTAAAAAGAAACTTGTCATCTTTTTCTGCCCAGTGCTTCCTAAGCGCTGCTGCACTATCGACGCCAGCTTCTGAAAGTGCTGAAACGAATGCACTTACTTTGGCCACGGGTGTTTTTCGCGTTATAATGGTCGGATTGTCATTGAGGTAGTCTCCCAAACCTTTGAGTTCCGGCAGAACCTTTCCTTCAAGCAGAAACCGTCCGAACCATCGAAACGAGTCGTCCAACAAGAAGTCTGGATTCTGCTTTGCTTGAGGTGAATGTAAGCAGTCGAACATCACTTGCTTCACTGGTGGGATTTCCCAACCATGGTATCCAAACTTGGTTGTCACACCACATAACACCGCATCTTGTTCAGCATCATAAGTCGGCGGTGGTGACACGAGGGGAGATCCCAATGACAGCAGCCTTGTCCCCTTTGCGAGCTCGCCAAGCCAAGATGGATCAATCGGCGTAACGTTCTTCATCACAGTTACTGATGATCCATCTCTTATTGTCTTCCTCACCACAGTATCATAACAGACCCACTGAGGCAACTGACGAAAGTCTCTCGAAAACAGAGCGCTATTGCGATCGAGATAAAGGGGCTCCTTTAACGGCTTGGAGCACGACAGATACGCAGAGCGAACTCCGAAAGGATGGTCGCCTGTTAGGGATCCGGGAGGGGCCAAGTACGCAACATTGTCAAGAAGTGCTGATACTATCGCTTGAACAAGAAGGCGCTCTTGGAGTTGATTTGGTGGAATCATTTTGCTCGAGAACCCCCCTGTCTTGGCTGCGATACCGGCGGCCGTGCTTAACCTATTTTTGGCAAGGCTCGCAAGGTGCCTTCGCATTTTCTGAATCCTGGACATTATGACATGGTTCAGACCATTCTCCTCACAAAATTTCCGTGACGCAAGTTGCTCGGAAGCCCCCTGCATCTCTACAAGCATATGTGTGTGCACCTACTGCAAGCATAGTTGCAAGGATATCACCATGTCGATGCTTCCACCGTGTCTTATGCTTCTTTTCTTGCTCCCGGATTGCTTGAAGTTTTTTCTTGTCGATGTCGTCCATCGACTCGTCGTCACTAGCGCTGCTTCCAACATCATCATCATCCTGTGTACTACCGGTGGGAACATTCTGGAATGGACTATTCTCAGATAACGCAGATACCACTACGATGCCATAGTCCAAAACTCCGGCCTGCGCCGCAACAAGTAGCATTTTGGAGTACCGCACTCCTAATGGAAGACGAGAGACTGCTTGCCCTAGCTTTGTCACTGAACCATCCCCACCATCCCTCTCAACATTCGAGAGATCGACGCACCCAATATTGGCAAGAAGCTTCACAGCGGCGTCGATCTGTGACCTATCTGGTGGTGTGGGAAGTGGGAAGGACGAAACATTCGATACTTTCATCGCCTTCATTGCAAGAACAACGTCTTCCAAAGGACGAATGAGGACTTCTGGTAACGCAAAGGCGTCCATGTGGCGAGAGTACAAGCTGCTTGAGTACAACCGATAACAGTGCCCTGGCCCCGTGCGACCCGCACGCCCGGCACGTTGGTCTGCTGCTGCCTTACTGATCCACATAATATCGTATGACGCTACTCCTGTCCCAGCGTTGTAGTTTCGGCATTTTTGTCGTCCAGTGTCGACCACGTACGATATTCCTGGGATAGTGATACTAGTCTCTGCGATATTAGTTGCCAGCACAATAAGCCGATGATCCTCTGGCACCGGGGCGAAGACTTTGGCTTGTTCGTCTGTAGACAGGAGGGAGTAAAGGGGTAGAATACATACTTTTTTGGGAATGTTGTCATCCACGTCAATCTGGTCGGTAGCGCGGGTGCGTTCGACATCGACGTCCTCAGTCCATGAAAGATCGTCATCTGGAACGCTCTCCCCATCCAGTTCGTCATCGTCCATATCCCTCGGTCCTGAGTCATTTAAGGCACTAGTATTGTGAACGACATCGTCAATTCCAGTAAACCGCTGCTGGTTGCTTGTCGGTGGATTCAACGCCTTCCGAAGTTTGTTCACCATCCGAATAATTTCACCCTTTCCTGTCAAGAATATAAGGATACCACCTTGGGGTAGTTTTCTATGAATTTTGCAAACCTTATTGAAGACAGCAGACTCTACAAACAAGCAGTGAGTACGCTGTGGGAATATCCGGTCGGGTCCATGGGATCTTACCATAATTGTCAAGTTCCGTAACTTTGCTGTGGTGAATGGTTACAGGAAATGTCCTTCCAGGAACTCTTACTACTGCAGGAGGACCCGTTGGAAATAATTTGTCATTCTCCGTGAAATCTTCAACTCGTAACGTCGCACTCATCAGAACTAACTTCAAGGGAATGAGTGAAGGGTCTTCTTTGGCAGCTTGTTTACGAAGTGGCAGAGCCACACTCAACAAACCAATAAGGACATCCGTATTGAGATTTCGTTCATGGCTTTCATCAAGAACGATCACTGAATATCTTCGAAGCAGTAGGTCGTTCTGAATCTCTTGAAGCAGAATACCGTCTGTCATGAATTGGATGCACGTTTCACTGCCAATACCCGCGCTTTCGTATCGCGTACAATATGACACAATATTCCCCTTTTTGCCTGAACCCTTGATTGTTTGCCCGTCACCACATCCCATTTCATAGCAAACGCGTTTGGCCGTGGAAACTGCCGCCACACGCCTAGGCTGGGTGATTCCGATTAGAAAAGACTTGCCATGGTTGCCTTGGTTCATGCACATGCCATATTCGTAGATATATTGGGGAACTTGAGTACTTTTACCACTGCCAGTTTCACCACAGACAATAGTTACATCATTGTTTCGGATTGCATCCATAATTTCAAATTCCATGGCTGATACTGGTAAATCATACCGTGCTTTCTCGACGGAAGGTGGTCTTTTGATTGCCAGAACCCTTTGAGTTGCCTTTTCCTTGGTTGAATCGTTTCCTTTTGTTTGCACAAGCTTCAATTGTGTAGGCTCAGGAGGTACATATTTTTTCTTGGGTGGAATATCGGTAATGGGAACATTGTGATCCGCTGCCTTATCCGCTTCTTCGTGCCCTTTTCGGACTGTATCTTCTTTCAACTTCGACAAAGAGGCCATCATCTGTGCAGCAAAATTCAACCCTGTGGAAACGGCTTCTTGTTTTGCATTGTCAGCATTTTTGTGTTCAGTTTCGTCATCGTCAGAGGACTGTGAATCCATGGAGGAATCATCGTCCAACGCTTGATTTTGGTCAGGTCCATGCCCCTTTGAGACATTTATTTCCTTCTCTTCAACTCTGGCGTTCTCTTCAACTTTTTTCTGCCTCTTGTTCGTATCTATCGTGCTGGAAACTTCAGTCTTACGGTTAGGCAATGATGCGTCTGGTACTGTGTCTTGTACATCACATTTTGCAGTTGGATAAAGAAGCAATTGTTCTTCATTGGATAATTCCATGCCTGCGCGTTCCCTCTTGATTAGCTTTTGTAGCGTTTGCTTTTTTGTATCTGCATCCTTGCGAGAAATTCTACCAGATCTTGACAACAGTTCCAAAGCAGTGGATGAAATCTGATGCTGCTCCAGTTTCTTGTAGAGTTCTGCTCGCTGTTTCTTTTGGGCGACTCTGGCCTCCAATTGCTGTAGCTTACGAGACGTCTTTTTGTGCAAAAGTTTTGCCTCTCGAATTTCTTCCGGTGTCAGTTGAATGACGGCGCTTTTAATCTTGGGCTTTTTCTTGTTTGGCAAAATAATCAAATCTGTGGGTTCGTCATCACCGATCAGTTCAATCGAGGGGTTCGATGTGCCATAGTGCTCATTCTCAGGATGCTGACTGTCATCTTTACCATGTCGATCCTTTCTCTTGGCATTGTCTCGTCTCGTCGGCTTGTCATCGGCTCCTTCTTCAGCAAGTTTCAAGTGAGCTTCCGATTCTCGCAGAATAGATCGTAGGTTCTCAATCTCGTGATCCTCTTCTAGTTGATCGCTCTCCGTCATGCGACGTTGGGATATTTTCCGGTAGTTGCGAGCATATTTGGCTGGATCACTCTTGGAACGTCTCATTGTCTTGACGTTTGACGGCTGTGTAATAATCAAGCAACCACAACGAGGGACTTTTTGTATACTTCCGCAAATTGTTCCACAAAAAATTCTTCGATGATTGGCACTGCTTTACGGTATTAATTGTCGGACGACAGCAAGGCGATTGAATCCGGGTGTCAGCATAGATACATATCCACTTATGTATCGGAACAGTAGGTACATATATATGGGAAAAGTAGGTACATTTGTAGTGCTATTGACTATGAGTCTATTAGTGGTAGGTGGTCAGACGACCAGTAGAACCAAGATTGGATAACACCAACAGTTGTTGTTCTATCCAGGAGAGGTGCTACCTGGTACCCTTTGCTTTTGTAAGTTCTGAAGTGCAGTGTATTCTGCGAATAGTCATTTGACTGCGAGTGTTCTTTGTACAACAAAATACCATAGTGAGCTTGGGTATGAAAACTACGCGCTCTATTGTTACTACCGTACTTTCTGCTTTTAACTGTAAGTGAAAAAACGAAGAGATTGCGTCTAGAAACTTCTGTTATTACTCTTACTAACCAATCCTCGGACCTCCAAAATTGCAATGCCCATGCCTACATCTTTCCAGTCTCCATGTCAACCGGCTAAATTTTGAATCCTTGCCAACGTTTTTGCAAATCACCAAGAATCAATTCGGTTCCCCTGATCATAAGTAGAGAGGACCAAGAACATATCGTGGATCTGGATAGTGGAGTAGTGCCTTGGCCCTGTCATTCACCGATGATGCTCCCGGCATGTCATGAGTTTCTGGTGGAAATGTTGCCAATTGAAAATGCACATGAGGAGCTTGCCAGCCCCATTTTCATGGCAAGCCCCAATTCGACCAATCACTTGACCTTTTTGTATTCGAGTCCCTGTCATTTTCCCTTGCATTGTTGTCGATTGATCCAAATGTCCATAGAGTGCCCACACATCCATACCCGATGGTAGTGTATGTTGAATCACAATGACATAGCCATAATCGCCATGTTCGGCATTGTATCCCACCGAGTGGACCAGTCCATCCGTAAAGGCATATACTTTCGTGCCCACCGGTGCTCCCAAGTCAATTCCCAAGTGTACGGTTCGTTGTCCACTATAACCATCAATGTGGTAATCTAAATTCTGAAAGAGTAGACTCGTGTACATTTCTTGTCGATTTTCATCATACCGTCCCAGAGCCCAGTGTCGTTTGGCAAACAATTTCAGTTGAATCCACCGAGTGAGCCATCGGCAAGGAAAACAGTGCTTGGCCCGCCAAATGGCATGAGGAGATGCGAGGCCTCGGGCCTTGCGATAATCCAGTGGTTTGGGATCCAAGCCCTTGGGAACCAAGAGAACTGGATGAAAAGTGGCACGGTGAGCATCCGTCAATTGTAAAATGTTGGGATACGCGCCAAAGGGACTCAAAAAGACGTCGGGAATGGGAAAAGCGGCTGGGTCGGCGAGTTCTGGTGAATCTGATGACGCTGTCACTACCGATGCAATTACGGATAGTGACAACAGAACCACCACAATATATCGCAAAGAGGGAGCCCGGAACAACAGTTTGGAATTCAGAATCATTTCTTCCACAACAACATGCTCTGACTGTGAAGTGGCCATTCGAATCCATTCTCGTTTCGCCGTCGGATCCTTGATCCACGTACGTAGAAAGGATACGACACCCTCGAGATCCATTGAGTCAAATAATGATCCTTGTCATCGCACATGTTTTTTGGTTTCGGCATTTTGCCAATGAAGCATGCTCGATGAGAACTGATAGTGCTAGTGATACGGCCATTGATGATCGACACTATAATTATGTGATTGTGGGAGCAGGACCTTCTGCAATAGGTCTTGTCCTGGGCTTGCTGGAGCAAAACGAATGTTGTTCGATTGCGGTAGTAGAAAGAGGCGGTTCCACTCTGGACTCGACGACGGGTACCCTGCGGTATTGGTACCAGGCAGCGCATGGCGGCGGTCGTAGCGTTTGCTCTGTTCCATCGTCCATTACGGGGCGTCGAATGACCGTACCAACAGGGCAAGGACTGGGTGGAACCAGTAACATTAATGCTGGTATTGTACAGCCGCCAATAATTCCACGCGATTTCGAATCTTGGCCCGAACCATGGAAATCGGCTCTTCCACCAGCCATTGACACGATATGGAATCGTCTCCAAGAAAATGACATGCTCCAGTATACACAACAAGCACACAAAGACAAGAATTACTTGCCCGACGCCACAAGAGGATGGCACCTCGATTGGGCTTCACCCAGTGCTACACTAGAGAAAGTAGTTCCCGATGGAGCCGCAAATCGCCGAAACTACTACGACGCACTTTTGGCAAATCATCCACTTTGCCATCATGTCGAATGGATTTTGGATACACAAGTGCAACGACTGCTCGTCCAGCACCAGGATCCCCAGGAACAAGGACAACACCATGTACAAGGCGTCGAGTGCTACTCTGCTACAAGAAGCAACACTTTTTGGAATGTGTATGCATCGCGGGCAGTCATTTTGTGCGCCGGAGCTATCGAGTCTCCTGCACTCCTCTTGTGCAGTGGTATTGGACCACAATCCCATCATCATTTCCAAGGTGTGGGCAAGCATTTGCAAGACCAATGGCTGATTCCAAGAACATTTCTTACCCCTTGGCAAAATGTACAGTCCATCAACTTGTCTAGCAATGGCATTGTAGCCCTTGGATACCTTACCGAGCTATCCACAACAGAAACCTTTCAAGTTGCCGTGATAGACTCTGCCGCCCATGACACCATCTTGCCATCCACATTAGCCATGGCTTTTCGATCCGATGCCAAGACCAAAATTTTCAAAGTGCTGGTGGATTGTTTCTTCGAAATAGTCAAGACGCTGTTGCGACTGCTCATCCAATGGTCACCTCTTGGATATATCCTTCGTCATTATACCAGTACAATCTTACTCTTTCTGATGCACCCTCATTCAGAGGGTTCTGTTTCCATTCAAACGCCAGAATATCCTCAGAAATTTACAAGACGACAACAGATTAAAATCAAAGTGGATGTAGGATATTGTCGGGATCCCAATGATTTGGACAGGATACGTCGCGCCTGGAACGGGATTAATGCACCACCCCACAATGGTGTCTTGTGCGAGATTTTCCCAAAGTGCATCTTTGCACCATTGGCGTGGTTGGGAATGGACTGGTTCTCTGCCTTTTGTCACTTCTTTTCACAGCCCTACTACCATTTCTCGGGGACTTGTGCCATGAAGCGGAACTACCAACATGTGGACTGGGTGGTCGATGTAGAACGCCTGGCGGTCCGTGATCACACCAGTGTCCACATTTGTGATGCATCCGTGTTTCCTTTCATGGTTTCTAGCCCACCGGCACTAACGTGTTGCGCATTGGGATACGCCTTGAGCCGATTATTGTCGACCGATGTTCCTTCACGTAGTACGCTCAAGGATGGACCCAAGGAATATATAATGGAATAACAAATACACAAAGAATTCTATTCTCTATTACTTGTGCCATTTTACGCTACATGAGCCTGATCACCACTTTTTTCTCAAGCTATGCTTGACATGATGAGTGATGTTCCACCATCCGATGCCAAAGCAGCAGAAGCGATCCACCCACCTGCCTTGAACACAATATCTCGTTTTATGGTAGGAAGGGGCGGCCGACCAATACCTTCCTCGGTCTCTGATGCATCACCATGGGTGCTTGTCCTGTGGCCATTTCTCCACGTACATGCGCCACAGAATGCAGAGTTGACCAGGGCATCACCTTTTTACCACTTATGTTCTCTCTTTGGTATGCTAGGACATCCATGATGGTCGGCATGAGCACTGTGGTCATGCTATTGATACCCTGGTTCTGTGTTCTGTGCCCAGTTGGCAGTTGATAAGTTCTTCACGACTTTCAACGATTGGTATATATGCCTCCAACAAGCATGGAAAGCCATAGTAGCTCAACTGAGATAGGACAACAACTTCCTTGCTTGAACTGATAAGTCAAACTGCAAGGCGGGCCTCTCCTTGCACTTGCAGGACAAGCAATATATCTAGGTCTCTTCCTTTTTGGTTCCTGACGTACAATAAACACATTCCAAACTCCAAACCTGCTTTCCGAGTACAAGGTATCCAGGACATTCGACAGAAACTTCACTTATGGGACATTTTGGGCATATAAGCCATTGTCTTGCATACCACCATAAAAGTAAATATTCAGATAGGAGTAGCACTTTACACTGGAGACTGTCCACCATTTGGCGCGTCCTACCGGTATATCCTAGCTTTGAGGTACAACTCGATAAGTACAAAGGATGAAAGAACTGTACGCCCGAGTCTCTTTCTATATAAGGATTGTTCATTGAGTGGTTGGCGCAAGACGTGGCAACATGACACTCTGGTTGCAAATACCGGCATGGGAACAAAAGTTGCAGCTGTGCAGGTTGAAAGTCCACAATCGAATTCGTTTCCTACCATTTTTCGCGAGATTCTTTTTGTGATGACAGGGATTTCATCTCAACCAAGAGATCGTTCCACGACTATCCATGCAAGCACTTCCCAACCATCGAAGTTTAATGAAGACATCCTTTCCTTTAAAATTGCATGAAATGTTGGACGAAGCAGATAATCTCCCTTCTCTAAAAGCAATTGTTTCGTGGCAACCACATGGGCGAGCGTTCATTGTCCACAATACTCGTTTGTTCATTCAGGAGGCAAACAAACGAAGGTAGTAACCTCATCCCTGTACAACTTCACGCACCAACTAGTCACACGAACCCCCCCCCCCCCTTACAACAGTTTTTGCTCTCCTTGCTTCATTTCTTGGTGTAGTTTCTTCAAGCAAACCAAGTATCCATCGTTTCAGCGACAGTTGAATCTTTACGGATTTAAGCGAATCTCTGTGGGAATAGACAAAGGCAGTAAGTACTGTATTGCAGACTTGCTTCGAGAATGCATGATCGAACAGCCTTGTCTGACAAAAGTTATCTTGGTTCCATTCTTCTTTGCTTTTCTCAGCATACCATCACAAGCTGTTCTTGAGGGGTAAGCGAGAACTTTCCCATAGAATTCAGCGAATGAGAATAAAAGGAACCATGGTTCGAAAACCGGCATCTCCTACAAACGAACCAGACTTTTATTCCTTGCCCTGCCTAATGCCAAGTGGTCATGATGGGGCAAACCATGGAGGGCCAAATCAAGAAGTAACTTCGGTTCCAACGAGGCCACCAGGATCTTGTTTCCCCCCATCTGCATTAACCTTGGTGAACAATGACACTGTGACTCTTCGTTCTAGCAGCCCACTGGTACCTACTGGTGGGGGCAACAGGAAAGACTGTACTGGGGTCTTAGTGATGGACTGCAAAGTTACTTTTGTTCTTAACCAGGAATCCCCGGACATGGGATCTCGTCAAAACTGTAATGTCCCAGAGCACCCGGTGCAACATTTGGAACTAGGTGGTGTAGGCCACTTCAAAGCAACAACTACTATGAGATATCCATTGTATGCGCCAGAGCAGATATGTGAGCAGAATGATTACTTGGAACACATCATGTTGGGCTTCAATCATGGTTCAGTGAAACCTTTGAACCATTTGGGAGGACAATTGTTTTCGACGTCGCTAGCAAAAACTTTAAGTGCAAGACAAGGCATGACTCACAACTCTCAAATGCCTTTTCAAATAGTAAGGATGGTCTCTGGCTCTCGACAGAGGGAGCTGGAGTGTGACCGAGGACCTTGCAAGGCATCAAGTGTGAAGTCAGACGACATTCCATCGCTTCTCCATCCGCAACTTCCAATACTCATTGGTCAGCCGACCAAATCCCATGGACTCACATTTGTCCGAGCTACTGGCAGTTGGCCAAAGATAGCTCAGATGAATCCTCGAATCGAGGTCGCTGGGAACGTCCCGCATATATTGGGCCAAACGGAAGGGTCTGATAAACCAGTGACCATGCCAATCGAGCAATGGTGGTTGTCAGAGGATGATAGTAAAAAGAACAACTTATTTCACAAGGCCTTGAGAGATCATGAATTATGCAATCCAAGCTGGAATGCTATGGACGAAGAAGGTGAGTTGGGGTTGGACGGACTTCCCGCTGACACTGATCTTGAGGAGTTCATTTCGTCCTGGCTGGCTGAGATGGATCAGAAACGGGAAGCTGATAATTCATATTGAAAGTACAATTCTCTTCATTCTAAAATGATAATTCATAGAATTTACTGTTAAGCGATTGGTTCCAACTTATGCTATGAAATGCAGAGGACTAAGAAAATATTGAGGATCGGGAGAGTGTTGGAGTAATGCCTTGTACCTGCAACCACAGACCATGCTCCCGGCACGTCATGCGTTTCTAGTGAATGTGCTACAAATTGTAAGTGAAATTGAGGAGCTTCACAGCCCCATTCTATGACAAGAGTCAATCCGTCCAATCCCTTGACCCTACCGTATTTGAGACACGGGTTCACCCCTTGATCGTTGATTGATCTCATCTTCCCTAAAGTGCCCGCCCATCCATACCGGATGGTACTGCACGTTGCATAACGAAAACATACCCATAATCTCACTCACAGTCAGTGTAACACTTGAGAAAAAGACTCCTATCTCAATTTAGGCAGGTCTAATCACCACTTTTTCTCAAGCGAAGCTTGGTCACAGCTGTTCCACCATCCAATGCTAATGCTCGGCGTTGTTGTGCAGCAGAAGCGATCCACCCTCCTGCCTTGAACGCACTATCTCGTTGAATGGGAGGAAGGGGCTGCCCAATGCCTTGCTCGGTCGCTGACGCATCACCGACACTTACAGACTTGCCGCTTTTGAAGAATTCATATGCTTGTGTGGCCATTTCTCCACGCCACAACTGGCGGTCGATTTCCATGGTAACCAATCTCCCTATCTCTACCAATGACGATTCTTCTGCATTAGATGCATCTTTCTCCTCTGGAGATGTTTTCATGACCCTGTCAGCCCCAATGGTCTGGTAGTGTTGAGTACCCTCGTGAGCTTTCCAGGTTTGCACTTGCATGACTGCAAAACAACCACGAGGCCAACACCACTGCCAAAGCGCTAGTAAGGTACAACGAAGATGGCCATCATAGGCACAGACGCCAACACTGCCATTGCTACGACGCCGCACGCTAGCAAAGAGTTTGATGGGCTCACCATTGATCGTCCGCCAAAGATCTGTTGCAAACTTGGCAATTCGAACTATCAAAGCTTCGCCAACTCCTGATTCCCGTGGGTGTCCAGCCCGGCTCAAAAGTCGAAGACCTCGACGAGCGCCATCATTAACAGCGTTGGCAGCTGGATAGGATATTGGATTCACAATCGTAACCGCTGCTGCCCCATTGTCACCACCGTGACACGCTCCAAGGGGTCCGTTGAAGTAACGAGCAGCAGATGTAATCAGATCGTTCCGCCCTCCAATGGCCCCAACGCGCTGTAAGGAGCAAATTTTTCCAGTGCACGCATCCAGCATTAGCTGTCCTAGAGTCTGCCGTAATCCCGGAGAAGTTGTTGGATCAACAATCCGTTCTAGCAGAAACTCAAGAGAAAACAACAATCCCATCGGTTTCTTGGTGTCATCTTCGAAACGGTCGGCGGCGCAGCAAATACACGTGATGGCTTGCGCACAGGCTGCTCGGGTGACATCCGATCGCAATGGCTCATGATCAAATATATCCATGTAGAACTGAGCACTTGTAACTTCATCTAACTTGTCGAGACGATTCTTTTCTTCGGACACGACCTCCATTTCCTCATCTGCACTTTCAGGCTTGTTGTCCGCTTCCACTTGCGGGTCCGTAGTACTTTGACGCAAGATTGCCAACGATGACAAAGCCGTGATGGCGCATGCTGCGATTGTGTCATAACAAACTCCAGCTACACCAGCGCGCGATTCTAATTCAATCTCGGCTCGAATACTTTCTCGGTAAAGTTCCCATTCCAACCAACGTCGACTAATTTCTATCAAATTGGAAACTGGGTGGATTGCAGATGATTGAACTGGCTTTCCAGTCGTGGGGTCGGTAATCAAAGTCGGACTGATGTTCACATGGCACAAAGCCAGAAGGGCATCCGCAACCAGCATGCTTGATACATGGGGTAAAGACGAAACAACTCCATCATTGAGATCGTCGGCTTCCTCTTCTTCCTCGTCATTCTTGCTCCTTGCCGCTGCTTTACGGCGTCGCTTTTCGAGGAAAATGTCTTCGTCAGGTGAAACTAGATTCCCCACCATTTCTGCATCAACGGACTCCAAAACAGTCTCTAAGAATTGAATTGCAGAATCCGGAGTCATACCATCTTTGGCTCTCACACTAGCAATGGCTGTGATAACTGCCGACCGCACACGATACTCTTCGTCTTCCTCAACTTCCACTTCGTCCGCCTCCTCCAGAACCACTTCGCGCTCTGCACCTTCTTCAAAGGAATCCAAATAGCTGTAGGCATCGTCATTCGACTTGCTTGAAGCTGGTGCCGCTCCTTCCCCCGTTTGTGTTGCTTGATTCACTTCCATGTCATTCTTTTTTAATACCACTCGATTGAACTTGACGGGCATAATTGTGCCGTTGTTGTAGAATCTTTCACGGAAATATTGAATTAATAGGTTCATTCCAACCCAATGGTTTGCGCTCATCGTGTTTTTTGTAGACGGCGCCTTGTTATTTTGCCACTGTGCGATAGCCAAAGCTGCTTGGGCACGAACGGCTGGTGGGTGCGGCAAGGAGCTATGTAGAGCAGCTGATCCTCTCAAGCAGTCGGCAAGCACGCGGACAGGCAATTCGGAAACCTTGACATCATAAACGCTCGTTACCTTGACAGAACCTTGAATTCGAAGGGGACGTTCAGCCAGTGCTCGTAAGGACTCAACTTGGGCGAATGCGTCTCCGTCATGGAACAACATCTCTGCCAAACAGGCATCTGGTTGAAAAACTGATATCCGACCACCAAAGAGTCCCATTGGATCCACTCGCACCCACAGCAAGGGAGTAAGGTTGGTCAGCCGGATTAACTCTATTGCTTGATATCCTGCCTTGTGGATCCCAGATTCACTAAAAGCACCACGCGAGGCAGAAGCGTCTCCCAATAAGGGCTTGGCTCCCTCAGTCGGCTTCGTCTTTTCAGTCTCTTTCTCCCCAGCCTTTGTATCTTTCACAGTCGAGGCGCTTGTATTTTCAATGATGCCGCTAGCTGCTGTCTGTGCTTTTGGAAGAGTGACTGGTTTGGCATGAAGAGTCAAGCTTCCCCAGTCACGACGACTTCCGTCGACATTGACATCTTTGACGAATTCTCGGAATTGACCTTCGTTCTCGACCACACGCACTGTAACTGGGCCACCGAAACTGATTCCACCTTCTGGGATCACTGGTTCAGCGTACGATTGTAATTGAATCCCCTTTGCAACACCAGACCCCGTATCCTTGGCAGGCTCCACATGTACTCCCACACGCAAATAAAGCTCCGATGCCCCTCGAACATAGGAATTGGGGAAACCTTCAGGGTCGACGAAAGGTCGATTAGTTCTCGGGTCGATGGAATTGCGCTCGACATCTACCAACGTTCCCAGCAACTGAGCCTCCCGAATACGACCGGCCAAGTTTTGTAATGCTCGAGTAAATAGGGTATGGGTAAGTCCTTTTTTCTTCAAGAGTTCGTTCACACACACAATGAAGCGAGGTTTGATGCGTGCAATCTCCTCCTTCTCGGGTTCATTGTTCCGCTTTTCGGTGCCCTGATTACTTTTCTTTTCGGGAGGGTATTTGAGCTCTGTTTCTCCCATGTCATCCAAATGAGCTGCGATAAAGGCGGCGCGTACCAAACGAATAAAGTTTGAAATGCCCGCTCGACCAGCAACCACGCGCCGGACCAAATCTGCCTTCAATGCTCGATACACAAGGCCACCGATCGGATGCATCAATTCCAATGCTCCACAGCCCAAGTCAGAACTTGAGTTGGCATTGCTCGATAGGAATGACAACGAAAGATGTGATCCCATCCATCCCATCGATGGAGTTGCTATGAATCGATCCTTGTCATTGCCACGTTCCAGGGCGTTGACAGTATCTGCCAGAAGGAGTTGTCGCACTGAGAGTTCGTCCATAGCAGAAGTATGCGATTCTGTACCGTTGGAGGCAGACCGCCACAGTTGATCGTTGTTTCGGTCTTCCACAGGGACAGCTCCAATCACACTTCCAACCACTACATCAAAGTCCATGTCTTCGATGTTCTGAATCGGTAGGAAATCAAGGTTGGAACTATTGAGGCCGCTCCCACTAGCAAATCGTTTGGTGAAAAATGCTCCACCTTGGGCGCCCCCCTCGCCGTGTGCTCCGTGTCCGCGTTCGTACAAATGCATCATCAAGCTTTCAATGAGGGCGTGGATGTAACCCTGACCAACATCGTCTCTGCCACCGAGAGGGATTGCTGACGTGATCCAGCCTCGAACTACACAACGAGCCTGTAAGAATTGCAACACTCGTCCGCCGTGGTGGTAAGGCAAACGATGTCCGGGAGGAGGGAGCAATCTCGAATCTATGATACTGCCTCCCAGGAATGGATTGACCAAGACTTCTGGACAGCAGTGCAGAGCCCCACTAGTATGTCCACCATGCACGGCATCGGGAATCCAAATTTCCGTGTAGGATACAGTTCGAAAGGCCGGGACCGCCAAAATGTCGCGCATTAATGATAGGGCGCGACTTGCCACACCGACAGTGGATGTAATCACATTCTGATCGAACTTATCTAAAAGTTCCTTTTCCTGTGGTGTCAAGGAAGTGACTTCAATACGTGTATTGGGCAAGAGTTCAGTCAATGCTCTGGTAGCGTGAATATGCTTGCGAGCAAAAATAGGACAAATGTAGGCCTGTCGAATTCCTTCACCATTTTCTCGAGCCGCATCCAAAGCATCTCGCTGTGTTCTTGCTTCAGGACTAGAATCTTCATGATTCACCGGTGCAAAGTACTCTGGATCCTCCAAAAGTCGAAACGGCCCAATCGCAAAGCCCAAGGACCGGGCTGGAATTGGCAACCAGCTAGCCGATCGCCATAACGTAGTTGCCAAAATGGAATTCAGGGTTGTGACAGCCGAGTCGGGTGGAATCAGATGTGGTCCATCCATGCTTGGTTCTGGCTCGCAACCAATTTCCTGAATCATGGCCAAATGTGCTGCACCGAATTCTCTAGCCAGATCGTCCATTCCAATCCCAGACGTAGTATTGAGGAGGCGATCGTGCAAAAAAGTCTCCGATGTTCCAATGTCCTCTCCAAAGCCTACTACAGAAATGCCTTCCGTCATGGGAGCCGTAACAGTTATCGAAAGTTGGTGCGAGGCTCGGTGATGGGTGGATGCGGAATCCAAAGTTGGCATCCACGATCGCGGCCCTTCATGATCACCATGGACTCCCGCCGTCGTGTAGATATAAGGGGTCTCCTTGATCGTACTGGCATGGATTCCACCCAAAT
Source organism: Nitzschia palea (assembly GCA_019593585.1). Taxonomy (NCBI): domain Eukaryota; phylum Bacillariophyta; class Bacillariophyceae; order Bacillariales; family Bacillariaceae; genus Nitzschia; species Nitzschia palea. Next base: position 6,380 of record SWEM01000079.1, on the reverse strand, counting down.
GAACAAGTCCTTCTTCCGCTCCAAGGAGAATGTCATATTTGACAGTAATTTTGAGCGCCTTGTGCTTACCGTCGGCCAATGTCGTCGCCAACCACTCAATTCGTTTGGAGCGCCTTGGTCCTTGCCGAGCATCCGCTTGTGGATCTAATCGTTGCGAACCAAGAGGTGTTGACAAGTCTTTTTTCCAACACTCGACCAGGGAAGGTTGACTCGGTGTCGATTTGGACGCTGCCGGAAAAATCGTGGCGATACGGAGTTCCCCCAGTTGACTGGCGATGGAAGCGGCTCGAAGAGCATTGGTCATTCCCACGGCGCCTCGTGTACTTTGAGAATCAGCTTCGTGCCGTCTTTCCTTGGAAATAATATCATCCATGGTGAAGCTACTGGCAGGCTTTAGCAAAACTCGTTCCAAGGGATCCATGTGCTGATAAGTGGTCTGAGAGAGTTCCGTCAACTCGGTGGGATTTCTCCCACCTAATGCAGCCTCCACTCGAACACTTGACACCTGGCAGCTTCCACGAAGATGCAACGCAAGCGACAATGGCGAGTTGACGGTGGTGTTTGTAACCGCATTCGATTCATCGAGTACATAGAGAGTAGAGATACCCTGTGCATGCCATGTGGGGAGCTTGCTTGTAGTTGCAGGTTTGCTAAATACTACGGATATATGTGATTTCTGATGCAACAGCCGCAAGTGACGGGCCTGTGATATGTTCGGTCTCAACGATGTGGGTGGCACGAAACGTCGCTTCTTGGTGGGTGACGATGAGGAACTACTTCCAGGCGGCGGAGTATTGGACCGAGATCCAGCGCCACCATTCCCACCAACACTAAGACGAATGGAAGTGGCACCAGCTGGTGCTGGAGATGGTGTCGTCATCTGTCTCTTACTGTCCTCCTCTCTCACAGCAAGATAACCAGCAGTCAAAGTCAAAATGTCAGGTTCCACAGTGGCTTGGACGCTGTGGTGCAACCACGATCTTTGATTCAGTCGACTAGTTTGCTGAAAACTGGGGAGATGTCGCCAACCGTTGATAGATGAAAGGTATACCTGGTAGCATCTTTGTCATGTTACACTAAACGATGTACAAGGCGTAGAGGAGGCTTTCGTGTTGTTGCAGGTTTCTAACATTTATTTACAGTTATGAATTTCAAAGCAAGGTAAGAGACTCGTTCGGCCTCTTTCAGTTTATTTTTTGTTGGTTTTTCCCCGTCATAAACTACGGCAATATGCATGGAATGGAAAAGATGGTGGACAACATTTGATTTTTTCTTCACACTTGTATATTCATCTTCTACGCTTGCCATCCAACGGAATATTGAGCTTGGTCTGTACAAACGGCACCACCGGTCGATGGACGGTAACCGACAGAAACAGTGGCATTGTATGTGCTGGTCAAGCATACATCAAGCCCTGCAATGATGGTAGTTGTGGTACACTCGCTGGGATTCAAGAACATGGTTGGATTAGACTGAATCTTGGCATCCACGTTTGAGGGTCCAGTTCCATCAACGTTAAAGTTCAAAGAATCAAGGACAAGTCGGATAGTGTCAATATTGCAGGTGTTTGCCTCATAGTGAACATCCAAAATGCAGTTGTGTACATCAGTGGCACTGCAACTGTATCCTTGGAATGCCAACGCGCCGTAAGCAGTCCTGAGCACAGGACCTCCCCCAGTGGCAGTGCATGCAGTGTTGATGGTAAAAGTCTGTAGGGTAGTGGTGCTGGTCGAGTCGCGAACCACGACGTTCAATGAGGCCGGTAGACACGAGCCATCAGCCCGGCTGACTACAATGGAAGACCCATCAGTCGAATTTACCATCCCTTGAAAGAGAACATCAGAAGCACCAGAAGTGATCGTGACCTGAGCTTGGGGCGTTAGGGTGGCCAAGTCTTGGCATCCCGCCAATCCGTTGCAAGTTCTGGCTGTGTAAGAAAAGACCAGTTCACGTGCGCAATCGGCGCAAGTGCAGGTAAACTGATCCTCCGCTGTGATAGTGTCACATCCCGCTCGACTCGCTCCATAAACGCAACCAAGTTCCACATCAATGCAACCGGTTCCTTGAAGAGCAGGGGGGGCGGTTGAACCATTGGGAGGAAGTGAAGGTGGGGCAACTGGTGACGCGACAGGCGCATTGGGGCTTGTTGTGGCGGAGGGTGGCGGTAGGATGTTAATAGGCATTGCGGAAGGCATCGGCAAAGTCGGTGCCGGTACTGGTCCGCCAGCAGGTGTAACTTGCACTGTCAACGTATCTGTTGCAGTGCAAATGGGTACAGCGCCGGTTGTGGCCGCTCCCACGGTGGCCACAATCACATACTTATATGGACCGCACACGTCGAATGCCGATTTAGCCGAAGCCAGGTAGCACTGAGTAGGACCTAGAATGCTGGCAGGCGGCCCGGGCAGGAACTCAACATTAACACCGTTCGGTGTAGTTCCATTCACATCCAAACGAAATGTCGACGGCGCAATATTTTCTAGACCAGTATTGCATGAGTTGATATTGATTTGAACATCGACCTCGCACGTGGGTCCTGCACCTGAAGTCGTCAAGGTTTCACAAGGCAAATTGTTTGGCCCATACACACAAGTTACGTCAACATTCAGCGGGCAAACACTGCCTGGAACAGTTGGAGCCACAGGAGCGAAGGTTGGAACAGCTACAGGAGCAACAGGCATCATAGTGGCAGGAACTGGCATCGCAGTGGCAGGAACGGGCATTGCTGTGGCAGGAACCGGCATCGCCGTGGCAGGAACGGGCATCATAGTAGCAGGAACTGGCATCATGATGGCAGGAACGGGCATCATAGTAGCAGGAACTGGCATCATGGTGGCAGGAACTGGCATGAGTGTCGGAGTGGCTACAGGAGGCGAGGTTGCCGTTGGTACTGTTACTGGCATCATCGTCGGCAAGGGCAGTGTCGGCGCTGGCACTGGGGACCCAGCGGGTGCAATTGTGAGGTTCAAGGCATCTGTCGCCTCGCAGAGTGGTACACGGCTGGTTGTGTTGACGGCCACGGTGGCAACCATGTAGTACTGACTCACAATGCACACATCGAATGCCGAGGTTGCAGTGGCCTTGTAGCACTCATTCGGACCAAGAGTGCCAACGGGTTCACCGGGCAAAAACGAGACATCAACACCGGATGGCCCGGTTCCATTGACATCAAGGCGTATTGATGACGGCACAACGTCTTCCATACCAACGTTGCACGAGTTGATCTCTAGCAAAACATCAACAGTGCAGTTTGGTGCATTGGGATTAGTCGTCAAGGTTTCGCATGGCAATCCGTTTGGCCCGTACACACAAGTTAGGTCCACAGTCACCGGGCAGGTAGGACCCATGACTGGTGCCAAGGTAGGAAGTGATACAGGAGCAACAGTAACTGGAACTGGCGCAAGAGTTGGTACAGGTAGCGGCGCCGACGTTACTGGTGGAGGTGTCATGACTGGCATCATGGTGGGAGGCGTCATGACTGGCATCATGGTCGGAGGTGTCATGACGGGCATCATGGTCGGAGGCGTCATGACTGGCATCATGGTCGGAGGGACTGGTACTTCCGTCGGAACTGGCAACGCAGCTGTGGTTGGTGCCATTGTCGGTGGAACCGGGATGGTGGTGGGAGGTGCCACGGGTGCAAAAGTTGGAATGGGAAAAGTTGGTAGCACAGGTGCGACCACTGGAGCAAGAGTAGGAGCAGGTACTGGTGCTACAGTCGGAAGACTATCAGCTACTTGGAGGTATCGTTCCCAGTAGGTCTCGTCTTCGCTTTTCTTCACTTTATTCATACTTCCATCTTGTGCAACATCGCTGTCCTGTAAAGCTCGCTTTCGAACATTTTCGACCTTTTGACCGAAAATCGAACCAGTGCAAGCTACCAACAACACCAAAGATAGCAGCCTTTGGCACCCATGATGCCCCAACATTACTACCATGGCGTTCTCTGCAATCGACTTTGCTCAAGTGAACTGATGTTATAATACCACCGTCGAAGCTTTTGCCATGATAGTGTGGAAATCTCCACCATCGCTAAAAAGTGAGCGGTTCCTCTCAGTTACCGCTGCGCTTAATATTCGTGCCTGTATGGTTCATATCTCCCCAACGCCTCGAAGAAATTCCAGTCTATAAATAAGCTCTACACGTGCGGAACAACCATTCCAACGGTACCTGGTACCTTATACAGTACCTGGTACCTCTAAAAAACAGGTACCAGCTACGCAAGGCGACTAACTGTAACCTCACTGTACCAGTTACGTAGAATTTTCCTACCACATGAATTGATGTGCCCGAAATCTGGCGATGATCGACCCCGCTCGCAAGCCGTTGAGTTGGCGGGAGGAACCATTCGAACTGGTCAAAGTACAACTTAGTAGCAAGTACCTGGTATCATCTATATCAGTATTAGATATCCAACCTTTTACCGGGTTGGGCGTGGCTTCACTCACTTGTCTTCACACACACAGTCGGCTCTTTTTCATGGTAATATGACTGTCATCCTATACATCCTTTTTGGTCTCGTGTTATCACTTTTCAGCACTTCGACCATGGCTCTTTCTGCCAGAAAAACTGTTCTGGTGACAGGTGCGAGCCGAGGAATCGGACTAGAATTATGCAGAGTTATTTTGCAAGATTATCCCGACTTCCATGTTATCCTTACTTCTCGGACCATTTCGAAAGGAAATCAAGTTGCAAAAGCGCTTATTGAAACATTAGGTAAAGAATGTGCGGGACGGTTAGAAGTTGTGGAACTAGATACTGCATCCGATGAGAGCGTGGCAAAGGCTTCCGAGCAAATCAAGGCCAAACACGACGAACTTTACGGAATTGTCAACAATGCGGGGATCGCGTTTGGTGACCCCACGGATATCATGAATACCAACTATTGGGGTCCCCGAAGAGTGAACGACGCTCTTTCGAAACTCTTGCAACGACCCGGAGGTCGAATCGTAAACATTGCTTCGGCATCTGGACCTAATTGGTTGTCTAGGCTTGCCAACAAGGAACTCAAGTCGAAATTAGCACATCCCTGGACAATAAAGGGCGGAATAGAGGAATTGGATCAGATGGCGAGTACCGTTCAGCTACCACAAGGCCAAACATATGGCATAAGCAAGGCTTTTCTCAATGCGTACACATGCCTTCATGCCATGGCCGAACCTGACCTAATCATCAACTCTGTCACACCTGGGTTTATCGCGACGGACATGGGTACTGCGTTGGGAGCGACCAATCCAGTAGAAGTGGGTGTTCGATGTCCTCTATTTGCGCTATTTGATAAGGATTTGGATACCACACCTACTGGGCGATACTATGGAAGTGATTGTAAACGAAGCCCTGTCGATGTGTACCGAGGGCCTGGGGATCCAGTCTACGCGGGACCGGATTGGAAGGACGCATATTCTCCAAAGTAACACTACTAACAATAAAACAGTCACATGCTTGAAACGTTAAACTTGTTTTAGCAAAAGATCGACCTTCTATGCAAGTTATCATCGTTGACAAAACACCCGTGAATACCATGTGGGACACCGGTTTTGAAGTATAGCCGACAGACCGGCCCGTGGCTGAGATGTCGCTCCAAATCAAAGATTGCCAAAAAATCTCTTTTCATGGCTGCATCCCGAACCACCCCCAACAAGAAGGCTTGATCTTCTTTGTTTGGGTCCCCATCTGATTTCGGAATAATCAACGGTTCCGATGCGAAGTATCTTGTTCCAAACCAGTAGGCATCGACTTCGTCGTTGTATTCCCCCTCATCCAACCTTGTTCGAAGCCCTGTTTCCACCTTGAGTTTGGCATAACCACATGGTGCTGAGCTATCTCCCACTACGTTCGACGATGCACCGTAGACGTATTGCGCTTTTCGAATATTGAAATTGGGATGTACGACTATATGCTCAATGCAAACATTAGCCGAATCTGGTGCAAGGTCGAGACTTACACACTCTTTTTTGTGAGGATCAATTTCGAAGCGCCAGAGAAACGTAGGAGCGATTTTTACAAAGTCTGGAGCGAGGCCTCCCCAAGAACCCAGAAAGTCCTTTGAATCAGAAGGAGGCCATCCAGAAAAGAATGTTACCAAATTGCCTGTTGCTTCGTCTTCATAGGCATGAGAAAAATGAATGACGAAACATGGAGGAGTCTGAATTGATAAGGGTTTAAATTGATTCGGTGCTGTAGGTCTCGGAAAGACCCACGTGGTAATGTTGGCTCGTCCATCCATTGCCAAACTGGCAGCGGGACCTTTCACTCCCAAAAGAAGGGCACTTGATTCATTCTGAGTGCGTTTACATTCATGATGATGTAGTTTTCGGTAATGGCCATGTCATGAGGTGCCAGTTCGCAACCAACCAAGGAGACCGTATTAGATGCGATTG
>SWEM01000799.1:0-11744 GCA_019593585.1 Nitzschia palea | reverse complement strand
CATAAATGATCATGGCCAGGGAGTAGATATCACAAGCCGTGGTATACTCGGATCGTCGTCGCAAGTACTCTGGTGCCATGTAAAAGGGCGTTCCTTGAAGGATGTTGCGTTGCTTGGAGCATTTGAAATGCGAGAATCCAAAGTCTGCGACCTTGGCTCGGAACCTTGAGTCGACCAAGATATTCTTGGCCTTGAGATCGCCGTGAAGAATGGGGGGCTTGGAAGCATGCAGGAACTGAATACCCTGTGTAATGTCCCGGAATACCTGCAGAATGATTTCCCCGCCAGGAGTCATGGTCTCATTATGCAGGAGATCATGCAAGGAACCATACTCCATATATTCCATCACTTCGCATCGGCAGCAACAAGAGACATCCAATCGGATCAGTCAGTATCATATGCATGGAGACATCCAGTTTGACGTATTGTGCTTACCCAACATTGGATCTACGGTATTTGAAACGACAGCTCCCATGACGGTGGTGATACACGGATGACGGAGGCGTGATAACATTCTCATCTCGTTGACGAACTCATTTACTCGGCGAGAATGTGCATCGAAGCGTAGCCACAAAGGAAGGAACCTTAGAAGAACAGAATGCTTGGAAACAGATTCGTCAAACATGGACCCTGTCCCATGATCCGACGATGTAGCTGACTCAAGGAGCTTGATGATGTCATTATTGGAATGATGAAGCATCATCAGGCGTTCCCAGTCTTTGTTGGACCCACTAACACTGCCCTGCATGTGCACGCTCGCAGTTTTTGACGTAGCTTGCTGCGACTCAATGTCAGCAGAGCTTGTTGAGGTACCAAATTTGACACTTGATTGGTTCTTGTGAGGCTTTGACGAATTACTGTCCTTTTTCATTGTCATTTCATGGGTATCCAACTTGTCGTTTGTATGGCCGATTCCTTCACATTCGACAGAATCATTCTGCATATCTGAAATCTGAGACCCGGTACTATTCGATGACATCTTTGCCGGAGGGAGAACACGCTTGACAGCCACTTTTGTACCCCGATACACTCCAAGAATGACAACGCCAAATGCACCTGCTCCGATGACCTCGGGGGGTTCATTGAAGTGGAGTTCTTCAACGTTGATGTTCCACACAGAATCACTTTGTTTCTTCTTGTATCCCAAGTAAAAGAAAAGAATAATTCCGATGGCCACAATAATGGCAGAAAAGATGATCACGAAGAATGCAGCTGATTCAATGCAACTACCCAAGATGTCGTATGTGTTACCAGCACAAATACAGTTGCCCTCGGAATCTGGGGCACGGTTGCTGCTCTCGCCGTACGTGGCATCACAATCAGAATTAACGACCATCACGCGAACTGGTGATTGCGAGATGGGCTGCCCATTCACAAAGATATCCATGACTAGTACTCCTGCCTCATTATCTGAGATTGTGAAATCATAGGCGTAAGAGTTGGGCAATTGTGTGGGTAGAATAGTGTGTCTGGTGCTGCCAGCGTCTACTGTCACGGTAACGTTTGCACCGACACGCTGTCCATTATCAAAGATTCGCATCTTGATGCTTTTCCTTTGTTCTGTAACACCACATATTTCCATCTTTGCACAACCTTTGAGGGCATCCCCATAATATTCGTCCAAATGGCTGTCTACTTCGCCTTCTTCAAGATGGTAAATGTCAACTTCAAAGGCCTTGACACATGGTTTGCAGAAGCAACTCCAACCGACATGATTAGCACATCCGAGCCCGATTCGCTGGCAACCATTGCCAAACTCAGTCTCATCGCGTTTAAAGTGTCCTGCCGGGCAGGTAATCCCTTCATAGAGGTTATCGGGTCGCAAACATTTCCACTTATCCCCCTCGAGGTACATGAATCCGGCCTCTTGTAACTTTGAGCGGAGAATGAAGTAAGAGCTCGAAGGTTGGAAGCTAGCAATACGACTGTCACGGGAAGCTTGAACTGCTGTGGCCATGATGTCGTTAGTGAAATCGCACAATGTACGTGTCATGGGCTCAACCTTGAGGTAGTTGCATCTGTCAGTGTCGATCAGCCCTGCATCACAGTCTTGTAACTCTCCGAGGAGTACATAATCACCATAGTCCATGATAGCATCCTCTACAGCCAGTTTCACATCGTCAGGAACGGTCGGTAGGGCAGCTAGGGGCCACTCAGGGATGACGTCTGTGGAATGAAGGAATGGAAAGAGCGTTCCATCGTCCATGACATAGACCTTAGTGCCGATCACCTTGAAGAGTTCTGGGTCTACAGGATTGCCATCAACATCCTTGCTTATCTCGATTTGTTCGGTTCGGACAAATCCCACATCAAAAGTACCATTGAGGACACCTAGCACCACTTGCTGCTGGTCACTGGTAAAGACAACCTGCTTCGGATCGTTCACGTACGACATTCCTGCCTTTTGCATTTCGTAGATCTGCATCTGACCGCCCATAATGTTGGTAATACCACCGGCCCCAATGATTTTGTCCTTGAGGTCGTAGATATCATTGATCGCGTCATTATCTTGTCGAACAGCAATCACTCCGCCAAAAACATTAAGGTCATAGTGTTGCCCTCTTATGTCATAGGATTTTACAACAGTCCCAAGTGCAGCGGCTCCGACTTCAGTGCCGATGCACGAGTAGATACCGGAGTTTGCGTAAAAGAAATCAACTTCCTCATTGGTTATCGCGTCGAACAAGTCGCCGTAGAGGTGAGCAACAACATTGAATTGTATGGGGGGGTTGAACTTCTTGCCTGCTGTTTTAGTCAAGTACTCTCCAAAGAGGACGCTGGATTGGGCCAAAGTGGCCTCCAAGCCAGCTATTGCGTGGAGAGCAACAGTATAGTTGGTCTTGTGCTTGAAGGGATCAAATTCGATTTTGGCGGCATTGCACGAATTCACATTGGTTGACTGCGTTGCTTGGGTGGAGTTGTACAGTGACACTCCTGAGCTGTTCTGACTCTGGCTTGATGACAAGGTCCAGTTCTTGACGTATTGTTGTCCATGACAATAAGTCATAAAAAGCCCTACCACTACGATAGTTGTCCACATGATCGTTCTTAGTATAAGAGGGATCAAGGCGAGAAAATTGGTGTTGGCAGTGGTAGCGGTGATAAATTGGTTATGAGGAAAAATTTTCCAATCGGCTTGGCCTAAGAAGGTTCGATTTTGTGAGCTTTTGATGTGTCCTTCCAGTACCTGGTACTGTTTGCAAACACCTTGAATTTCCACATGAGTGGCGCTGATATCCAGAAGCGCAGAGTCAATGTTCCCGCGATCATGGATTGGGAACCCCGTACCGAACCTTTCAGCTTTGCATATTGAACGTGAAAACCTGTTTTCTGAACTTTCTCGCCTGCAAATTTTGTCGTCAATGTCGTCATATGCCAAAGCAGTTGCAGCAGACATCATGATCGTCAAAGTTGTCAACCAACCGGAACCCAACAAGTCGACGGAATTGGTACCGTGTTCCATGAAAGCGATTCATATTTGTGCCACCATTCTGTTTTTCATTGATGCAATCTTGTAGGTCCTCACCAATTGGACTCTTCCAGCAAGTCGGTGCCTGCAAATGAAACGACGCCGTGGTTCAAGAGTTCCTATTCATGTCATTTGTGTTCTCGTTGATTTCAGAACTACTGTTTTTTGGGGTTCATATGTCGAAACAGGTTCCAAGGAGTCAAAAGAGTCGGCAGGCGCAAGTAAATCCTTCGTGTACCTTGTACCAGAAATGCACTTTCAACATGTCGATGATGAAGGCCAGCAACAATGATTTGAAAAGGGTTTTAATCCAGATGCGGCTGTTATGACGATGAAAATGATAAAATGAGCTAGACAACGATGACTATTCAGTACCGCCACTCTTTGCTGCACTACCGTTGTTGACGACAATGACAACATGAAAGCGTGCTTTCAACTGGGGACAGTGGCAGCAATTATGATGCCAGGAGAAGAGGTCTTCGGCTGGTGAGAGCGGCGATTACAGTGCATACTATGAAGGGGCGATGTTCGCTGCTGCTTTTGGTGAAGGTATTTGATGATGACCGCGATTGTGACCATGTTGACTCTATAATATGTGCGCGTGGTCTCAATGTCGCAAAGAAAATTTGATACTTCAATGCAGACATCTAAAATTTGTTATGGATTTTTCAAAAACATGCAAAATCATGAAGCGAGTTAACAAATCTCCTCTGCAGGCTTTGGGCTCTCGACAACTTTTCGAAGGGTTCCATCCATTTGTTGAGTTGGACCTTGATATGGTGATCACGCCGGCAAGGATTCGCACAACACAGTGTCGTGGGTAAGATTGGAAAAATGAGTATCAAGATCAGAATCGTCGGTCGGCTCAACCTTGCTGGCATTGCATGGTAATCTATCAAGCTGCACATCGAGCGTACGCTGCGCCTTCATCGGATTCGCAATAGTTTCTTTAACTTTCGCAGTCGACACCGGTAGTGTGTGGTTGACGACAACATCATCACCTCCTACCCAGTACGTCCTCATCTTGCCCTTTCCTTTAATCGTAATCATTCCTCGGACAGTCAACGGTATCTCAGGTGCTTGTGATTGCAACAATTGTGCCGATGCAAACTTACAATGAATCTTCCTGGGCATCGAGTTGGATTCTATTCTCGACGCCGTGTTTACTGTATCGCCAAAAAGACCGTATCGAGGATTCAAGGATCCTATCACGTTCGAAACAACAGGACAAGAATGAAAACCAACACGAATTTGGACATATCCCTTGGAGGGGTCATCCTCATTAATGGGAATTTGAGATCTGCCGAGTGGCTTCTTGTGCTTAGGACAGGGGCACCAGAAAGGGAGCCAGTCATGCCGCAGCGACGGAAAGTGTCATGGAAGCGTCACTCGACTGAGGGCCTTCAACCATGAGGGTACGAGCGAATTGCATTAGCGTTAGGCGGACACCAGACAAGCAGGCACGATAAATCATACTAAACTACCGGAAAGTACAAACGTTAGTACAAACGTTGGTATGTTTCATCATTCTGGCCAAGCCACAGGCGGAACTGGCTGCATGGCCGGAAATTTGATTGATTATATTGCTTGACGCAATCTGCAGAATGCACCTTTTTTCTCCTTGATGCAGTGAATATGGGTTGTTATAATACGTTAGTATAATATACTACTGGTAGCTGATACGACTACGTGGACTTCAACATCAGAATTGACTAGATCGAGTACAGAATTACAGAAATCGAGAAATCGGGTTCATGATTCATGATGGGTGAGTACATAATTAGCTTTCCAGGATAAGATGTTTACTAGTGACAATGAGGATGGATATTGCTGAATGGCATTGGCTGGGATAACCATGATGAAGTCATACTGCCAGAAGCTTGACTACGTCTGTACCAGGCAATCGATAGATATCTAATTTATTGGGCTTGCTGGGCTTGGTCGACAGAATGCACCGACATTGCTTTCTTAGCATAACCCAGAAAAGTTTCTTCCATTACAAATAGTTTATTCAATGAAGTTGCAGGTACGTAGCGGTTTGCATGCTTGACACGCCATTCTAAATGCATCAACTACGAGTGAACAAAACTAGTAAAGTATTGGTTGGACCTCACAATCAGAATAAAGTTCTCCAAGTAAAGCTATGTTATTCCAGAACAAAATTCATGATGTGTGTACCGTGCAAACTAAAAGTGATCCCTGCCTGAGTTCACCAACAATCGCAGGCGATCTTATAGTACTACAGAAAGATATCGGTCAGTGTCGCATATATCGACGTTCAAGTACCAATGAGGGTGTTCAGATTGCTGTTTTGATGTCGGGATTTTGATTGAAAGAAAAAATTAATAAAGTCAAATGCGTCCTTTGGGGACCATTTCAACACCAGAGTTGCTTCCCCATTCCTAATGGAAAGAAAATCGAACTACTATTCCAGCCCATCCGCCATTTCGATAAACTCGGCCAAAGAATCATGTACGGGCGATGTTGTGATTTTCTGGTCAGAAGTTAATGATAACTCTTTTCGCGTACCAAATCTTGGAGTTGATGTAGTAGACCGCTTCACTTCCTTGATATATGTTGATGGAGGAACTTCTTGGTCTCGCTCCAATGGTGACGGGATATCCGAGTAGTCCAGGGACGGCATTCCCCAGCCCGAATAACCTGAAGCATTCCGTGGGTGTCGCAGTAATGTGAGCGCGAACGATGATTTACACAACCAAGCAACATGATTTATTCAGAAGGATTCTTGCCTTGTTTCCACTCCAGTGATTGGATCATCTTTGGTCTCCCCCTTCGAGAGGACACGTGAACGATAAGAAATCCAATGATAAGCAAGAGTACAAAATATATGGATTGTGTTTTCATGGTTTGGTTCTTCAGATTGAATAATAACTAATTGCGTGAACTTTCCTTTTTCTGTAGAGGTTCTTGTACGATGTGAATCGCCTTGCCCTGAAAGTTGCTGGGTGTTCTCGAAGTTCACGTTCTTTTTGGGGAGGGTTGTCACGACTGACAGAAGTTGGGTGTGATGGATTTCTCACTTTTGTCCATTTTCATTGACCCCACCAAAAGATACACCAAGAGAACAAAAATCGAAAACCCGAACCCCCATCATGTCGCTTCTAACGCTAATTTTAACAAGGTTAGTCCCTGGTACACCAAGTTGAAAGTACCGTGTCACCGTCTAGACCGGTGCATCACTTACAACGTTCAATCCTTTTTACAAGTCAAACCGGTAAAGATGAATTATTTATTTTTATGATTTCTCATTCATTAACCTACTGCCTTTCAATGGTTCCAAGTGTTGAGGAATCGAGGTGCAAGGACAACTCTATTGCTCGTTTTGTCACAATTTCTTTGTTTAGCGACCTATACCATCATCCAGCTATCACTCCGAGAGCAATTCGAGGCAAGGATGAAAAAAAGGCAGGAATGCGACCGGGGGACGTGAATGTATCATCCCACGATTTTAGTAGTTCCATTATTGATCAACCCCCGCAGAAGACAAGAAAATGTCATCAAAATGGTCCTGAGGAGAAGAGGAAAATAAAAAGCCGGCTCTTCTTGGAATCTTTTTGGAAGGCGACGTCTCGTCTGTGTTTCCACATTGTCGTTTTACTGTTGTGACCTTGTTGGATTGTACCTGAGTTTGTTCTTGATCGCAGCCAGCAATCAGGTCATCAGTATCCAGGCCCCAACCGTACGGATATCGGAATGCAGTACTGCCTACCCCGATAAGGTCCATTTGGCTCTTGATTAGCAATATTTCTCATCCAAAATGACTCTTGGCATCCTAGGCCATGAACTCACCTTGATTTCTGGCCGGGGGCGTCATTTTCGGCATTCGTCGAGCAGAAACCAGTACGGCGACAAAAACGGAAAGGAGGAACAAAAGACGGATCATGGCTGTTGAATCTTTGTGTTGTTGTGTCGAAATGATCTATGCTATCGAAAGCGTTGCTTTTTTTTTAATTGTGTGACTTGCTCGTATTGTAATTGGCCAGTACGCGCCCCGGGGGAAATCCCATGATTCTCTTCTTTACGTGATGGCCACGTTCGCTCTTGTCCGGCTTTTGGAACGAGTTCTCGTTTGCGTGACAACTTGAATGCTGACGTCAACTCAATTATTACTAAAACAGCTATGATACGTGATGCGCACTGTCTACCTCGATGACGAAAGGTTCTCGATTTGTATTTATAAGTCTTACTACACTGTCTATATGTTTTATTGTGCGGGAGAAGCAAAAGCTGGTCTGCACTTTTGCAGTTAACACTCTGCTAGCACAGAAAGCACCTCCAAGGACGTAGTCCGTATTGTTGTGTCGTCCGATTGTTGTTCAATCCTTGTCGTATAGGCTCATCATTCTTCCAAATTTTTGTGCCATGTTTGGTGACCGAAATCGGTCCACGGATGCTGAACGTGGCAGAGCTCGATCTTCCAATCTTCCCTGATTACGGCCTCTCCCTGTGGCATTGGGAGCGTCTGGATGATAAGCGGGTAGAACAGGTTGCATCCAAATTTGAGGGACAGGCCGCGAGTCACTCGACTGTGTTGTTTGTCGGTCTTGACTGTAAGATTCCGATTTCGAAACAGAACCTGGACTTTTCTTCTTGTCTTTATTACGCATAAACGCCCTTAGGAATCCTCGACGCTTGCTTTTACCACTGTCTGCGTTTTCGACTTTTTGGTGAACGCCGAATATCTCCAAACTTGTCGACGTGTCAGCTGACGTATCAAGTAGACCATTCTCAAAGGCAACTTCAATCGCTCCGTGCTCGAACGAATTCTTCGGTCGATTTGTATCGTTTTTCCAAACGGCAAGACAAGAGGCTGGTCCAGGACGTTGCGATGAATAAATGGTATCAAAAGATTCATCGGTGTCTACAGGGCCTCTTCGCAATCGACCGTCTCTTTGTTGTGCAGCTTGTTGCCTGGTTTCGAGATTCAGCGTGGAAGATTTAGCATCGCTTTCCGGAACGAGCGGGATTTCAGGAAATAAATCATCGGCCATCAAAGGCGACCATGGGCTGGATACTACCGGTACTTTCATAGTGGGCAAGTTTTCGTCATAAGGCATAGCTACCATAGCCTCACTAGAAAAAGGATTCATTGTCACCTTTTGCGGAGATAGTGGTGTCTGACTTGGAGTGGTAGACTGTGTGGCCGATTGAATGGGAGCTCGTGTGTCGTCGCCACGCGGCGACGGCGAGGTTTCATGCATCTGGAGAGGCGTTGGGGTCAGCTGCGAGCTTGGTTTTGCTCGACTTGGCATGGGTGACCGGATCTCTTGAGAAGCCCATGCCGGCTTTCCTTCTAAATCCTTAAGATCAGGAAAATTGGAATTGGTAAAGAAAGCAGGGTCGTCGGGAAATACCTCGAGCAATGACTTATCTCGCGGAACTTTTTTGGCAAAAGTCTTTGATTTCGCGCCTTGCTGTTGGTCCGCTCGGGACACGTCCAGGGATGTTGAAAGCCGACCATCGGACTCTTCGTCACTTCGAGTAAATCGTGGGAGAGCAACTTCGATGCCAGCAGCATTTTCCATTGATGTGTCACGTGTCTCTACCCTTTCGAGGCGTGGAGGAATCTCCCCGTCCCAAGGATGCGTCCGATTCCATTTCGTAAGGGTAGGGAGGGTGGGTGAAGGATTTGACAGCTCCTTGTGATCCTTGTCCATTGACTTACGGCCGCCCCTTCCTTCCGTTGGCTTCTTCTGCCCGTTGCTCATCTCGTCCCAATCTCGAATCTTGGCCGCTAGAACCTGATTGGTAGCAATTGCCGCATTCTTAACTTCTCTAGTAGGCACGGTCCCTTGTTGCTCCATGATTTCCATTACATTTCGTCGCGTGACTGTGTCTCTAACCCGATCTTCCAATGTTGGAGATCGCGCTGGAGGCGTCCTTCGATCACTGTTTTGCGTGACGGTGACCCGAATCCTATCTTGTAATCGAGGAAGAGAAGGCGACGAAGTGCTGGGATCGTCGTTGGGTTCTTTTTCTTTGATTGTTACAGGGGGGAGATGATCGTTCAACTCATCACGTCTTTCTTTCGTCTTGTTCCTTCCTTGTTCCTTTATCTGTCTAGTAGCAATATCATGTTGTAGGTGAGAAGGAATGTAGTTTTGCACACCAGATGGACGAGGTCGGCGAAAGGAGGAGGTTGACGGGACATAAGAGTTTTGCGGCTGGGTGCTCGGATTAGCGAAGGATTGAGACGCATTGCGCTGTTCGTCCTGGCGAAGATTAGAGGCACTTTGAAACGTTGGATTAGTAAGTTCTGAAACTGACGAATCGTCATCGGAATCGCCGCTATTTTGATGAGTCATTGTGGCATGTCCCAAGGCACTTGGCGGCCTTCGTAGGCCTCCCAAACCATCTATCGAGTTTATGCGAGTCTCCTTGCGCAATATCGAATCAATTTGAGCCAATGCCTGGGCAGGATTGCTTCGATTAACGGCACTGAGCTTGGCTACCAAGTCCGCCACCTGGCGTTCCATAGAATTGGTACCAGAGTCCGAGGATCGACCACGTTTCTTGTGCCTTGGGATGATAATCCGTAGGCCGACTCTTGTTTGCCAGGGGCCTGCACGGCATCGGGGGAGTCGGCGCGGACCTCGCCTTCTCCTGCCAGTATGCTGCCACTTCGGCGTTTTGCCTCGGTCCAACTTCATCCAAGGACTTGGATTCATCGAGGCTGGGGGCTTCACGCAATGAATTGATTGGTGTGGGTGGTCTTCGATCGATTGTCTCAGATCTTTGGCTTGGGGCATCCTTGATCGCAGTGACACGCCGTACCATCGATTCAGGTAAGTTGTTCTCGGACCCATATTGAACATGGGGAGAACTGGGACCTCTCGTTGGCTGGTTCGATGGAGGATTTGCTTCAAGTCCTTGGCCGAATTCTCGAGCCAAACGTTCGAATGATGATTCCATGGGCGTACTGAGTCGACGGGAATCCTGAGAGTGCGAGCGATGAGGCAATTCTTTGTGATCTATTGATCGTCCTCTAGAGTCTTGAGAAAATTCTCGAATGCGGTGCTGGATCAACGGCGATATCTGGGTTCGGCCACGTGATTCTACGGAAGGATCCCTTCCTCGAAACGATTGGGACTGAGACATTGTTGGGTCAGGTAGTTGTCTCCGATCATCGGAGGATGGAATACCTGTCCTGTTTTCTTGCCCCGAGGTGAAACGATCTCGAGTTCGAGATAGAGATCTAGCACGTGTGGGTTCATAAGCAGACTGTCTCCCTCGGTCTTCGAATGGATTTATGGATTGATTACGTGATCCAGTAACTGTTTGATGCTGCGGCTGGGACCCAGTAAAGGAATGCCGCGACAGAGAAGTGTCAAGCGGCGGAATGTCCGGAACGGTACGATAGTTTCGTGCCGAGTGAGACCGTCTACCTTCATCAGAAGGAGTACTCATCGCACTCGCATACGTTTCTTCTCCCCGACTCTTGGTCCTTGGCCGTGAAGTTGTAGTGCGGTCTATTACCTCTTCCGAATGGGCATAACTCGTTTCCCGGCCTCGCATGGCAGCTGCATAGTATTTCGATTTGAAGCTCGCAGCATTATCACTATCAAATGTATCGTCAAGATTTATTCTTGGTGAAGGCAGCTGTTGATTTGATCTTCCGGTTTGTATTCCATCCTCTTCACTCCACAACTGTCGTTGTACTCCTTGGATAGAGTTTCCAGTTGAAGGTGTGTCAAGGCTGCTTCCAAAGCTTCCGTTCAAGTCGTGTCCGGAGGTCCTGCGTACGGATTCGAATTTGGATCGAACATCTCCATAATAATTATTTCGCGAGGCACTCTTCCGTCGCGCTTGGGTCGGTGAGTATACTTCACGAGCTTTTGTCACCGGATCAAAAGCGGCTCGACTGGACAGCTGATCACCTTGACCAAAATCATCCATAAATTGCAGTGCTGTAGGATCACAACGATCTTCTACCGGAGTTGCGCTGTTCTCCATATATCGGCCAGTCGGTTGCACCGGTTCACTCGAACTCTTTCGAATCCTAGGAAATCGATTGCGTGGTGTCGAATAGGCTGTTGGTTCGTGATCAAGATAATCTTGTATCATCGTGTCACGCCCGCTAGACTTTTGTCGCCTCGATGCGGAACTATAGGAATCCTCAGCAGTGGATGTGGACGTATCATAAAGTGACGGTGGATTGCCCGGGCTGGATCGATCGTGGTAATAGGCCATGTGTATTTTCCAATGTGACACTCAACTGCCGCGGCTCAACGATCGAGTGCTTCTGATCTGCGAA
>SWEM01000798.1:0-11757 GCA_019593585.1 Nitzschia palea | reverse complement strand
TTTCAAGCAAACCCATATCCCTATTCCAAGCCGTGGCGACGACCAAAGAGTGACGAGTTGGTGATTCATCTGCGGATTGGAGACGTAATAGACGAGTCCCGATATTCGGGAAATACTTCCATGTTTGATATGCTCCGTCATGGTGCCGACACGCGCCACGGACCACATAGTTTCTATGAAAAGGGTATCAAAAGTGTGGACGAGTATTTATCAATTATACGGGATTCGGGTCTGCGGAGGGTGGTCCTTCGTGGTGGCTCACATTTTCCAAAAGTCTATCTAAAATCACGCATCTATACCAAATGTTTGACAGAAGCGATCCAACGATCTGGGTATACGATTACAAGTGTCAAGGTCGAGGGTGAGGACAATCCTGATAAAGATTTTTTCTACATGTCGCATGCGAAACACTTTGTGCAGGCTACCGGTGGATATAGTCGCTTGATCGCAGACATGGTGCAACATTACGGAGGCCGAGTGATCGGTCGTGTGCCTATTCAGGAGTTGAATCATACTACCGGTAGGTGAAACGCTGGGAAACAAAAGGGAAAACCAAGAAATAGCTGTTCGGCTCTAGTCATGATCTCGAACGGAGAGAATAGTGGGCCGGGTGCCAGGTGCATATGCTAAGGGATGAACATGTTGGTGATTCTTCCATGTTGGTTACAAACCACCATAGTCATGTTCTGGAAAGGCGCTTATTCGGAATGGACTTTGTAAACGTCTACGGAACTACCACTACCGGAAACGTCTCATGTTCGGTAGCGACTTCTGAATGGTTCTTGCATCCTTTCATAGCAATGGTAGTGAACAAGGCAGTACAACTACCCCAGAGATCATTTATGTATCTACCCCAAGGTAGATTGACACAATTTTACTATCCCAGTAGGGTCTCACAATTTTGTCCGAGCTCGCGAGCCAAATTCGGCACTTCCGTTAAAAAGCAAGATTCGGTACGCAACCCTTGTCGCGACGAAAATAATTATGAGAACAAAAATTCTACTTCCGCGTTCACTTATTAACATGGCGTTGACCGGGGTGGACGATAGTAACGGTAGTGGAACAGTGGAACATCCGTGAGCTTCGTGTCGTCGGTTGAATGACACTTTCCTTGCTCTCGAGGTGCTTGGAGAGAAATGTACCTGGTACACGCAATACCTACCGGTAGTTGTTACTGTTTTAAAAGATGAGTCAAGCTACCAAAAGACCCCCACGTTTGAAAGTCCGTTTGGCTGTGCTACTATCATGTCTCTGTCTCCTTGGGACGCCGCGACTTCGCCTTGAACACTCTTCCGAAATGTCTTTGGATTCTGAACCGGATACGCTTACTGTTGGATCGAATGACACCAATGAAACTTCTGATGATGATCACACCGCTGCATCTCTGGAGGAATCGTCTGCAGAAAATTTCCAAACAAGCAACATCGAAATTATTTCCGGTATGGGTAGTCTGGAAACCGCCAGCTCGTCTTTTCCAGAAAGTTGGACTCCTTCCGTTAAATGGCTCCGACGTTGTGTTCAACGAGGAAAGACTAGTCGCAGGAACTACAAGAAATCATACCGATCACAATGGCCTCATTATCAACTAGGAGACTGTCTAATTGTATGCAAATCTTGTCAACCATCTATGATGGCGAGCAAATTCAAGGAGTTGTCAATCGCCGGTCATTATTGGCAAAACATTTGTCACGAAAAAGAATTTTCAGAAAAATGGAACATTACGTTTCTGGCGCAACTGTTTGAAACATTTGATGAGAATCCACATCCTTATTCCAAGCCATGGCGACGACCAGCTAGTGACGAGTTGGTTATTCATCTGCGGATTGGAGATGTAATAGATGAGTCCAGATACTCGGGAAATACTTCTGTATTTACCATGCTCCGTCATGGTGCCGATACGCGACATGGTAAAGGCAGCTTTTACGAAAAGGGTATTAAGAGTGTCGAGGAGTATTTATCAACGATCCGGGATTCAGGTCTCGAGAAGGTGGCCCTTCGAGGTGGATCTCATTTTCGCAAAATATATCCCAAATCCCGCATTTATACCCAATGTTTGAAAGAAGCCATCGAGCGAGCTGGATATACAATGACGAGTTTCCAGGTCGATGGAGAAGACAATCCGGATCAAGATTTTTTCTACATGTCGCACGCGAAACACTTTGTACAGGCTACGGGTGGATATAGTCGTTTAATCGCCCATATGGTGCGACATTACGGAGGCCGAGTCATCGGTCGTGTGCCTGTCCAGGAGATGAATCAGACTACCAGGTGAAAATCACTAGGAAACAAAGTGAAATCCAAAACAGCTGTTAGGCTTACGTCATGATTACATGATCTCACTCTCACCCAAAATCAACTGGAAGCGAGATCTGGAACATCCTTTCTCGATGATTATAGTATGATAGCGAACAAGCCACCGAGAAGCAGCAACCAAAGATTGAACCCCCATTTTTGGTAAAGCCGTTTAGCGTCGTCAGTGACTGGAGCCTCTGTCTCCTGAGAACAACAGAAATCTTGGTAAGAGGCTTGAAAATTTGCACAATCAGAATTTTGTAAATTGGCCTGAAATTCCAACTCGAGGCATGATTTTTGACTTGATTCAACCAAGGTTAGCGGGTTGGGCAATGATGTAAAGCATAGTCGACATATCGAGTCCACTGGTTCATTGGTGCAATTGCAATATACTCCAATCGTTTGTTGATAAATAGGACAAAGCTGGGGATCATCTCTCTTGGCATCCACTTGAACTTCGGCGCAAGTTTTTCCTGGAATGACTTCTAGTAATGGCTCGGGTAATTTGCCGTCTTGACACAGGGTACAATTGTTGACTGACGCTGTCTCGTTGGAACATTGACATATCCCTTGACCGCGCCATTGCCAAAACTCACAATCGTTGACGGATAGACTGATATTGCCAAGATCATAGGCACTTTGACAGGTGATCGCAGTACCATCTCCAGTGACGAATCGTGCCGTTGGATCTTGCGGTTGATGGGTTGGATCGGCACATAGCGAACATTCCACCAAATCCGAAAGTGTTGTTTTGACCGTGACTTGACAAACACCAACCAAGGAGTGTCAGAAGTAGAAATGTGCCACGATGTGAAATCATTTCTAATACACTTGTTGGGATAGTTGTCGAAATGAAGCAATTTCTTTTATGTGTATTGTTTGGATTTTTGAATTGTCATGAGTCATGACTTACCGCTTACCGGTACCAATGACATCCGGGTCGTTTTTAGGAGAAGCTTTCGGCCGACTCAATGGATCTCGCCCCTTAGAATGAGAATCCCCCTTCGCGTTTTCGCGTATCTTTGGATCTCATCGCGACTCGCGACAGCAAGCAGTCGTTTTTGCATGAAAGGTGATAAAATAAAGGGATAAAACACAACATCAAGTCTTGATCGCAACGTGTGTTTCTATATCATGGGTGACGATCCCACCTTATCCATCCGTTCGTCCTTTTCTGTGGAACAAGAAGATGATTATGACAATGATGACGACGTGAATATGGTTCCTCTTCGGACCAAAATCTTACAGGCCATCAAATCTACGCCTGATTACACGATCCGTCCTGCACGTCTCTCTCAATTGGTTGGAATTAGTGTCACCGATGCCTCGGCCGAATTGTGTGGATTGTTACAAGCAGTGGGAGTGGGATCTTCCTTTCGATTTGAAAAGATGGGTGGTGGTGCGGTAGATACCATGGTATTTACATTTCCACCGGACTTTGAAGCCAAGGCCTTGGCAGCACAACGGGTCGAGGATTGGAAGGAAACATGGTACACGGGTATGAAATGGTTCATGAAATGTCTCAAAGTCATCACCGCCTTTGGATTGATTGTTTCTACCTTTATTGTATCCATTGCAGGGATGGCAGCACTGGTGGCGGCTTTTGTGGCATTATCTCGTGGAGGAGATAGAAGAAATCGACATCACATTTCGAGACAAATTTATGACTTGTTTTTAATGCTACGACAATTACTGTGGTGTTATGCCATGTTCGGACCTGATGGTGGAGATCAAGATCCATTCTTCCGTGAAATAGCTTACGACATGTCACTAATCCTAGGTCTTTGTTGTGGCAATCCCATGTCCATGTGGTTTTGGATACGGGCTGGTCGATTGAGACAACGTCGAAGGAGGATGGCACGAGGATGGGGACGAGTCATGTCCTATGACTATGGAGATTCGGCGGGCGACTTGGAGGGTGTTCAACTGATCCGACGTGGTGAAATCTTACCCGTTCCTTCGGCGGGGCAAGATCATCGCGGTCTCTTGTCCTTGGCGGTCGAGTTTTTGTTTGGACCAGAAACACCACCAAAGCCCAGTGAGGCAGATCGATGGCGACTTCGAGGAGCTCTTATTTTAGAACGAAGCACCATGACATTGCAAGACTGGACTCCGTACCTCGACTCTCCACCCGCCTCATTGAATGAAACAGCCGCGATAGTTGCGCAAGGACTTTTGGTGGTAGCACATTTCAATGGTATTCCTACATCACAAGATGAATCGAATGACTATCCTACCCACGCAAGATTTGTCTTTCCTGAACTGTTGGCAGAATCGACAGTCGCAACGTCCAATTATGATGACGCACAAATCATTGATAAAGCGATGGCGATGGCGATGACATTACCTAGCCGATGGGAAGGATTCTTTTATTCATCAGACACAGAAATCCGGACCCCTCGTTCAACAAGCCTGCCACCATTTCTATATGAAGAAAAGTTGGCGTTTACAGCTTTGGCTCCCAACGAGTTTTATCGATGTCTTTTGGTTGCCACACTCAATGCTCTGGGAGTTTGGTGGTTTGCCCAATCCTTGCAAGTGGGTGGCATCCTGGAACAATTTCTAGCATCAAGTGTGGTACAGGGACTGCAGTGGACGTTGATTCCAATATTGACTTTTTATGCCAAGTTATTCTTTGGGATACCGGCTGTTCGATTGATATATCTCATGATGTGGAATGAACGTTGCGCCATGCGGAATCTCCGAAGAATGCAGCTAGCATCGCAGCTTGGTGGAGCGATGGGGCCTTCCACGGAATCTGAAAAGAAAGAGACCAATTCTGATGAGAATAGAAGGGATCCAACTCCCATGGTGGTCCGCTTGTGAGGCCACAAGTGCGATCAGGCATCTTTCTCGTTTTGAACAACTACTATCATTGTAATTTACCACTATCGGCTCTAGGATGGAACCCTAGTACAACCAGTACCTGTCTTGGTTTACCCATTGATTTGAAAGCAACCTTTTTTGGATGCTTCAGGATCAGAAACGTTATGGGAAGACGGCTCTGATTGCATTCACTTTCCAAGAACAAGAAAGCAATAGCAATAGCAATAGCAATGGGGAAGTCTTGTGGGCTCGTGACCTGTAACAGAACTAGTAGGACAACAGATCGACTTGGTAGATCGATCCTAAAGGTAGACGCACGTAGTAGACGTAGATGCGAAAACAGCGACAATCTAGAAATTGTGAACGAGCTACAAGAGCTAGGTTGACATGATCGTTGGCTCTTGTCCCGGAATCCAATGCTTCTAGAAGCTCGGATTCGGACATACGGACATTCAACTAGTAGGTACCGGTATATCTAGATACCATCCACGAGAGTCGTGGTCGGGACGGAGTCTACAACGGACTCGGACGACTGTCTGCTCGTCACCAGGGAGACTATCGGTAGGTAGGAACGAAGAGAACTGGTCAGCTGCTGGTACCTTGTACCGGTACAAGGTACAAGGTACAAGTACCAGGTATCCTGAAAGACAGATATAAAACAACGGGTGAACCTGGTACAACTAGAAAACCGTCCGCCCGTCACACTGTACTGGGCATTCGGATGAGTGACTGAGCGCCGTGAATCAGAAATCATTTTTTTCATTTTTTGGTTTCATCATCCCAATAAGGGTACCAGTACAAGGTACTCACCCAGTCATAGGAAACGATGGTAACGATTAGCCAAGTCCATCACCAAACGAATCATCGTGTAGGCGTAGTCTCTGATAGAAGCCTCTTGAGGATCCTGATAACAGCCTCTGGACTTGTTGCGTTGGCCGTGGTTCTTATTCCTTTGCTGGATGATGACCAGGTTTCATTCCCGCTCCCTGAACCAAACCAAGGCAAAAGCGAGAAGTTGTCACCCAAATCAAAAATAAACACAATACATGCCAATGCTGCTAAAGCGTTGAACGTAAAGACAGCTGAAGAATCCAATGTCCGCTACCATACCGTGTTCTCGTCAGGTTGTTCCACCTTTCAAGATTGGCAGAGTTACGTCTTTTTTTATCATCTCCTTCACTCTGGACAAGAAGGACTCGTGACACGAATTGCGTCGGGATGCTCAGATGAAGAGGCCATTACTCTGCAAGAAATTTTTGACAAGGAAATCGCCGTCATGGCACCTGGGAGGTTTCGTTTGCATTTGACACCCGACTTTTCTACCATTAAACGTGGCTTTCGATTCAAATATGTAAGTGGTGGTTGCAAGAAAATGACGATCACGGGGAATGCTTTTAGCTCACAAAAATTTTGTATCGTTCATAGTTTAATAAACCATGTGGCATGCAACATTGGATGGAGGAAACACTTGGATATCCAGGAAACCATGAGGAGCACGACGACACAGTCATTATCTTGCTGGATCCCGATCAAATTCTGATGCGACCCTTCACCAATGACTTTACCAATTCATCGGAGAAATGGCGACTAAAAAAAGGATTCAAACTCAAAGTTGAACACGGTTCGCCCTTTGCGCAACAATATGGGTACGGAATACAATGGAAACGAAAAGTAAATGTCAAGCATGTCTTCAACGGGGATACTCCACTGGCGGATTTAGCAGACCAGGAAGCATGGGATTACTACAATGGAATGGGGCCACCCTATGTCGCTACTGGAAAGGATTTGTATACAATTGTCAAGACCTGGGCTGAAATTGTTCCTCGGGTGCACGATGAATATCCCCACTTATTAGCAGGTACGTTTCATGGGGGTAAACAAAACTGGCACACAGTGCATTCCACTGGGTCTCACACACATTTTCCAATTCCATCGTGTCAGAGATGGTAAGATTGTGTGCATTGGGTTCAACATTTGAAGTTTATGTCTTGTTGTACCGACTCTTAAATTGCATTTTTTGTGCATTTTCTCAGTTTGGGTATAACCTGGCGGCCGCACATCATGGTTTGCGTCACACAATAGCTCATTCCTTTCAGGTGTCCGATGTCTTTGCTGGTGGAGAAGGATGGGCACTGATTGATCAAGTACCAGCCAAAGATGTTTGTCATCACTTCCCAGCGAGCGAGTACCCACACGTTATCCACTACTGTCAACGATACTACGTGGGGAAGTGGTTCATTGGCAAGTACAGACTTCGAAAGGATTTCATCTCGTGCGAATCGCCACTTTTGGTTATGCCACCTGAAGATTTAGCAACACAAGGATATACTTCTGCAATTCTTCCAGATGGTTCTCGTAAAGAGTTTTCAAGGTCCAATATTGTCCAGGAAGAAACATTCATGGTCTGCACTATGATTCGTGCCCTCAATGAAGCCGGCATTTACTACAAAGATCGTCACTGCGATAAAGCAACCGCAAACTATGATTATTCATATACGTTTCATGAAGACATGACCATGCCAAAATAGCCTCCTTGTGAGCTCCATGTAAGTGGTTTGGTGGTGTTCACAAACTATAATTTACCTTTCTATACGTTTGAATATGACCTTGTCGGGCAAGCTCTCGGTGTGAGGCTTGTATCCTCAAGTCTATGCAGGATGATGTGTGCGAGTGTGTTTGTAGTTTGGCGAGAAATGGCAAATCCCACTCTCTCTGTGATGATAGCTATTCGGTAATCTACCTGCCATCAAACATCGAAATCACAGCTTGTACTTCGTCTGATGATGTGGTTCCGACCGAGCGGGGTGACATTTGCACTTGACTTTCGGTAAGGTTGATACTCTGATCAACGTTGTAATTGACATCGCTGTTGGGATATAATCCCTTTGCCCCATGATTCAGGAGAATTGGGAGAGGAGGTTGCCTGTAGCGCAAGTCTAGTTTTTTCGTCAATTCAAGCATGAAGCAGTGAATAGCGTGCTTACTGTCCAAAATTGGACCCGCGTTTTGCCTAATCATATCTGTGAGATACATGCAAAAAAAATGGACGAATCTCAAAGTACGCTTCTTACCATGCCTCACGATGCTGCAGCACAACACCATACTCAACAAATCCAAGCTCGGCATCGACCCGCCCAGCACGTATTGCTAACAATCCTAGCCACTCCCTGGGTCGGGCTTTTACGAATTTTTCCACTGCACTCTTGAAGATTTCAATGCGGTTGTATGATACTTCAATTCCGAATTTCAAAGGCAACACTAGGATTGCCTTGTGTGATCTGGCACCGTTGATGATTCTTGATTTGGCTAGAGTTCCATTCGAAACCGTAGCTCGTTCATTTGTTCCCACCATGTACATAGTTGTAGTGAACAACGTTACATCGTCCACAATCCAGGCTTGGGACCCCGCACCATTGGTTTCTGACTCCGGGTTGGAAACGTTGATGCGATCACCAATACCATAGGGTCGTTGGACTAGAATGAAAAGAAGACCCTGTACAAAAAGTATATTAGATCATTCCCACAATAATATTATTGGACCATGCACATAACGTACCTCAAAATACTTCGCGGATGCGCTTCCAATCATGAACGCAAAGGCGAGAATAATACTGGAAAGACTCAGGAACAATGCGAGAGGATCAAACCCATAGGCAGCCAAAATGATGCAAGTAGCCAACGCGTAGAACACAATATTCATGATCGATTCCAAGGCTTTGTCGATCTTTGATGACGCTGCAACTGTCGCTCGCAACATTCTCAATTCTTTGTAGATTGCATCGATTGATCGAACAAAATCAACCATAGAAATACCACCATCTCTATCTGGCCGGAAAGTTCTGATTAGCTCTTTGGCTTGATCACTGTCAAGTTCCCCGCCCTGAAGCGCCAGAATGGCTATAGTGTCAAAGTGAAGCTTTCCATTGATTGTTTGATTCTTCAAAAGTAGGCGTTCATAGACACGCTGAGCTGAAATGATGCAGTTCTCCCGCGTTTCAGCAGGTCCGAAACTTCCTGAAAATGGATACGCTGTGTCCATGGAAGCTGCAAGAGTAAAGATTAGACCCAGTTCTTAGATCTAATCAGCTGCTTCGAGAGAATTGACTTACCCAAAGCCCGTCGAAATTGAAGGACAGCACCAACAGAGATATAGCCCTGTTAAGAAATCATCACCATTAGCTCAAATTTGATGTAGATGGAACCAAATGATTTGAACTTACACTCTTGAGATGTCCTCGACCTGGTTCTTCCCACCACCGCCTAATAGATCTGCAATTCGTGCTTTTTGTGCTTCGCCAAGCCCACCTGTGAATGGGTCCACATCATCGGTGTCGATTATTTTGCCTAGATACTCTGCTGCATTATCCGTCCTGGTTGAAAATTCAAGATTGGTACCATGTACCGCGATTGCTGCCTTCATCGTTTGCATTCTCGATGAGAACCAAAAGATTCTCACGCGAAAACCCGCGCTGGCTTTGTTGATAATACACTGATTCATCATTGAATCTGTCCATTTCGGCCCAGTACCTTCGTTCGATTGCTTGCGACAAGATTGCAACCTGGCTAATTTGAAGCATCTTGTTCATAATTTGCGCCAATTTGTCGGAATAATTCGCTGATACGGCATACAAAAACGGCAATTGTTTAGAAATGAACCTTGGAAAGCATTACGCTGACGCGAGCACGACACTTACCGAAGGTTTGTCGTCCAAGATAGATCCCAACAACCACTCTCTTAGTAGCAACAGCGAATCCAAGGGCCGAGGCAACGGCACAAATTCGCTTGAACCAGAGGGCGTTCGTCACATCACCTGCTGGGTTGTTTGCGTTGAATAACCCCCAGACATCCTGCCAGTACAACCAGTGCTGATTGAATTGGGAATCTCCCGTGACCAGCGCGAAGTTCAAGATGCCCCAGCATGAAAGAAGGAATGGCCATCCTTTCGACTGAACGAAGAGAAGAGTAATCACTGGTCCGAATGATCGCAGAATGGCCCGAGTCTGGATGGCCAGAAAATCAACCAGAATGGCTTCAAATGACTTTGCTACCACCACCAGTCCGACTTGTCGCATGCAAATAAAGAGGAGCCACCAAGAAACTGACGCTTGGTTCTCTACTTGATCCACGGGATCACCACTTTTTACATTGGTTGCATTAGCCGATGGATCAGTGAAAGGCCCTCTCCCAGTGGGCGGGTTCTCGAAGAAGTGGTACAGAATTGAAGCAATACCCAGGGCTGGGAGCCAAAGATACAATATAATGTAACGAGCATAGGTGAACATGGTAGCCTTCCTCGGAGCCATGAAACTACTGAACAAGTCCCATTCTCTTTTAATCCTGTCCGAGTAGGGCAGGTGCTTGAACGGGCTGAACGTGCTAGTCTTTCGTTTCTTACGGCTTCTCTTGGACTTCTTGTCCTCCTGCTCATCGCTTGCATTCTCGTCCTCTGCTGTATTCATGGGATCGTCCACACGGCTGCTGGCTTCCAGCATGGCTTCCACATTAGGGTTGTCATCACCGATTTCAATATCAGCCCCGTCAAGCTCGTCTTCGTTATTGTTTTCTGCAATGTCATCGTTTTTCTTGTAGTGGTCCAAATTGTCCTTGACAAGCCCCCACCTAGACTTGGCCCCCGTAGAAGCAGACAACGGTGTGGAGTTGGCTTCCTGAGACGAGGCGGGGGCATTTTCTTTTCTGTCACCATCACTACTGGTGGTCGATGTCGACAAAACTGATGATCTCCGAGTACTGAAGCGACGACCAAAGACGAGTTCCGCCGTCTTGGCAAGTGCGTCCGTCGAAGATGCCGTGTCATTTCGTTGATGGCCTACCTTGTCTCGATCTTCGCGCGGAAGGTGTCCTGTTTTTCTTTCCTCGTGTTGAACAGCACTTAACGCGGCAGTGAGACCAAAAAGGGCTTCTTCTACAGTCACTTGCCGCTTAACAAGTGTTGGTTTTGGAAGGGTAGGTTTGGTGTTGACTGAGTGGTCAGTCGACGCCGTACGTGCTCTGTTATACACGGATGGCTCTCTCGCAACCAATCGCGGTCTCTCTGGGCTATTCGCCGTCGGTGCATTCGTAAAGTCGTTGGATTTTTGTTTATCTTGAGAATCCACCGAAAAGTTGTGCTGCAAGAGATCCACAGGAACACCCGGTAAAATGTTCGCCCCAGTATTGGCTTTTGCGTGCATTGGGTCACGTTCTTCAAGTGCTCTCAAGAGCACATCTTCGGCTTCTCGCTCATAAGGATCATCAGGGATGGCTTCCAGCAACATCCTTCTAGAGCCCCCCGAAATCCCCCTCCTTGTCATAGCGGGAGGGCGAGGAGGAAGCGGCCCATTCGTCGTCTTTGGCATCAACGTGGGGACAGCTGGGGCACTGCCATCCGTTGCTGGTCGCGTTGGCTGAGGCGAGACTCGCTCGTTGTTGGCGACATTCTGATCCCAAGACACTCCCCGTAAATGCTTGGGTTTCGGAACAAACTCACCACTAGGACCACCAGAACCATTTTCTGCCGCCACAACATTTTTAATGGCTGCACGAAAGTCAAACGCCTGAGGCTTTTGGTCTCCTGCTGCTGTGGCAGGCATCACACCTTCATTTAGGTACTTGGGACTGGGGTTGCGCGGAGGCAAGAC
>SWEM01000797.1:0-11815 GCA_019593585.1 Nitzschia palea | reverse complement strand
GGATCCAAAGCAATGCAGGGCACATATGTTGATGTGACTTTGCCCGCCAATACCGACAAAGAGTCGAACTTGAATGCATCCAAGAATAAGATTTCTACTTTACCAGACCAGTCTGTATCGCTCGGATCTCGTGCCATCAAGGGTACCTTTGTTGATGTCACTTTGCCTCAGAGCGCAGAGACAATGCTGTCAACCTCAAACGCAACGATGCCGAACGATCCCCCTTCACCCGATCAAAGCAAACCGCTGGGAACCAGAGCATCGGATGGAACTTTTGTCGATGTCACTTTGCCTGGTGGTAGTCCTGCGAAAAGGGATTCGACCTTGAATGGATCAAGGCAAAAGGTTTCTACGTTGCCAGACCAATCAGTTTTGTTCAGAACCCGGGCATTCGCTGGACCTTCTGTTGATTTTCCTTCTCCTGTAACCGCGGAGAAAACAGAGACGACCTTGTATTCATCGACGAAGAAGATTTCTGCTTTGCCAGACCAGTCAGCATCGCTGGCTGCACGAGCATTGATTGGGACATTTGTCGATGTCACACTGCCGGCGTCTAGTGCAATAAAAATGAAGTTGACATCGAGTTCTTCAAAGGAGAATGTTTCTGCTTTGCCCGACCAAGGAAGCCGGATTGGATCATTGCCTCCCAAGAGGACTTTTGTCAAGAATGCCTTCGCTTCAAATAAAGGTACCGAAGCTGGTACTTTGAATAAAGTACCGCTTGGTAACCCACCAGTGACTACAGCGAAAACTGAGTCCCCGGCAAAGCCATCTACAAATGGTCCTCCGCAGCCAGATCCAACTATGAGGGTTGCTGAACCAAAATTTCGTTCCAAGGAATTGCCTCAAGCGCAATTGTACGACACACTCAATGGATATAAAACAGGGTCCAAAAGGAACGAAGCAATCAGTGCGCTCTACGAGAGAGCAGCGCAACGTCAGAATCAAGAAGGCTTCAAGGTCGATCGGTCGACGTTGGAAATCGCTGAAATTACAAGTTCTGTGAGGACCCCCGATGATTCAATTCCTGATATTTTCATATCACCAATAAATGCGGAGGTGGATGAAAGCCCAACGAGTTCCCGCCAAGAAGATGACGTCGAAAGCACAGCGGAAACGGAGGCCATAAGCGTGAGCTATCCGCAATCACAGATCAAGGAGGCAGATTGTCCCGGGACGGTAGAAGATGTCCAATCGTTGATCGAAGTGGCAGCGATGGATATGGATATTCAAGAAGCTGATGGAGCAACGGATACATTCACGAACGATGATGAGTTTAACCAGAACAATGCAGGAAAAGTAGCACGAGGAATTAATTTTGGGACGATGAAGACAGATCCAGTAGAAAAGGCGAGATGGAACCCTCTGGATGACAGCACACGTGCCACGATGGAACAGGAATCGGCTGATGAATCGACATTGAAGCCTCAGATAGAATCAGCGACTTCAAATCGGGACGAAAGCTCTCGTTTTGGTCAAGAAACTTCAAGTTTGGGGGCAGAACCAGGAAGCATGGATGGACTACCGGTAGAGTCGAGACTTCTGCCTGACGATGCAAAAAGCATCCAAGCGCAATTCGTGCAGGGACCTAGATTGACAGTTGATGATGATGCTACACGAAAGGAAGAAATGAATCGTAGAAAACTTGAGCTGGAACATGCAACTGAGATGGCAACCGAGCATGAGACAGAAGCTGGAGTCGCACAGGAATCTAACATCATTGTTGAGGATGATGCTACACTAAAAGAAGAAATGAATCCTGGAAAACGTGAGCTGGAATATGCAGCTGAGATGGCAACCGATTATGCGGTAGCAGAGCACAATTTTCCTCCACTGCCAATAGATCACCCGATGTCACCAGCCGAACAAGAGGCAGACTCCCCCGTAGTGCCTGAAAGTTCAAATCTCCTCTTGAATGGTCAACCGAAAACCCCGGAAGATCGGGAAAATGTCAAGGAAGGGGACTTGATTTCGAAATCGAGCACTGAGTTCGATACTTCGTCTCTGAATTTGGAGGAGCAGGCCAAACTTGCAGCGACCAAAGACTTTGGCAATCCATCAACTGTAGAAGCTCGACAAGTGCAACAACAACAACAGAAAAAAAGCGACGAGTTGCGAAAAGGCAACCAGATGGCTTCTCCCAGCTTACCGTCTCTCGAGAAGACAGAGGTACGTCTTGAGAACAGCAACCGATTCGGCCGGAAAGCTGCGCTCACTTCAAGAATTAGCAGTGACAAGAGAGGGCAACTGTCCATGCCGGATCAATCAAAGTCATTTGCTTCTCGTGCCATTGCAGGCACGTTTGTTGACGTAGTTGTGAATCGAACCAAGATGCCAACAAATTCTCTTTCCAATTCGATAAACAAGGTTTCGCCACACTTGCCTCCCTTGGCAGTGCAAGATCAAGTCAATCAGAATCCACGGAAGGCAAAGGTTGAGCAATTCAGCAATTCTGAAAAGTCAACAAACAAACGGAAAGGTTCACCAGAGCCAGCCATTGAACCAAAGGGTAAAATGAACTATCAATCACTTGCCACAACGCCATCGCCAAGACGACGAAAGGTATGGAAACAAATCCCCTCACCAGGCGGTTACAGACTGGTGCAAGTTGAAGAAGATATTGTAGAAGTCGCTGATGCCAAATTGTTCGAGAAGGCTGTGAACACACCTGTGGAAAAGTACAAGGCACGCGTGAATAAAACAGACCAAGCAATGATGGATTTGGAGAGCATTCATAGCGAGCAGCAGGATTTCGGCGATGAAGTTGGGCTACATGAGGAAGAACTAGGTACACTAGGTGCCGGTGTGGTTTTGAATAGCAATGTCACTGAGGATATTGTCATGGCTGAGGAAATTCGTCAACGAGAGGAAGAACGAATAGCAAAGCAAGAGAAGGCCAAGGCAGCTGTAGCGAGGATCAAGGCATTTTTGAAGAGCAAGAACCAAGTCACGATTCTGTTGTGGATCAGTGGCTGAATTACGAGAAACGATGGGGTGCACTTCCGTCTGCGAATCATGCGTTGAATGAAGAAGAAAAAGAATTGATCAAAAAGAGAGCCAAGTATTACTTTGCGCAAGACATGGTTCCAAAGGATGAACCAAACCAAGATCCAACTGTTGAGGGAACTTCTGAAGAACGACAATCGCTGCCGTCGGATCCTTCACAAGCACCTACTATTACTAGCCAGAAACAAACTCCATTCTTTGCACAACGAAGCGAATCAAGCAGCAAGGGATCTCCCGAAAGCAGCTAGTTGTCCTCTATTTCTTATTGTATATTATAAAAGCAACATTTTTGAGCCTAGATCGACGCAAAATCCATTAATAGTATGGAACGCAAAAATTTGAATGGTAGTTGCGCGGGCCCGACAGTACTAACCCATCGACCACAGAGAAAATGTCTTGTTGAGCTGTCCCGTCCAAGTTACCGATCGGAAATGGTCAAGTGGCGTCCACATCTCATGGGAACAAGAAATGACGAATGCGGTTGTTGACTGTGGAAGACAGAACAAACGAAACCACGCGAGTTTCCACAGCTGGCCTTCGCGTCGCATCAAAAAGAGGTGTGGGCACGTAGAGTCAGTCATGAGAAAGTGGTACTTTCAAAAAGGGTCATTGTTTGGTTTTTCTTTGACGAATGTCTTGCGTGTTGTGCATGGAATCATGTAGAGGAACGGCGTTGAAAACTAATAGTCGAGCCCATTTTGCTGACGGAACAATCGAATCTTGAAAATTGAAAGGGAAGAAGTTCGACCAAATCGCGTCTGTGATATCCTTCCTTTTCATAAAGAGTGCCATCCCACGTATCGTGGTTACCGCAGGACCCATCGTCAGCCTCTCCAATGAGAATGTATTCTTGGACCTGAAATTGTCGAAACGTCCTTGTCCAGTCCACTCCCGGAGGCATCCAACTACAGAGCACCAAGGCATTGGGAGTCGCATATTTTTGGAGAGCTGCTTGCACCGAAAGTCGTTCTACTTGGGCCTTGGGAAAAATACTCCAGCTTCCATCATCTGTTGCCACCCAATGAATGGTTTCACCACTTTTTTGTTGTTTGATGGCATGTTGTTTCAAAAAGTGAATCAACAGTCCATCTCCCGCTCCGACATCCAAGACAATGGATGGTTTCTGATCCATCACATAGTCACCGAGACGTTCCACATATTCCTTGGTCCACATTTGATAAATATTGGCTTCCTCACAGACGGCATTAAAGGGTCCACAATGTTGTATATATCCGGCACTTCCGGCAGCGGCCGTGTCATAGAGATCAATAATAATGGGTATCATCTCACTTTTGGATGACTGGTTGTTGTTGTTGTTGACAGCTACCAATGATTGTTTACGAATGGTCCATTTGCGCATTTGAAATGCCTTGACAATAGTCTCCGTTGATGGCAACAATGGCTTAAAGCTCTTATCCACTTGCCAATCAAGGTTTCCCCGTGCGAGATTGCGTAACATGTGAAGGGTCGGATGCCTGGTTAATTGTGGGGAGTGACGGAGTTGTGGGTAGGCATCAAACGCTTCCTGGTGTGAGTGGACAAGTGGAGGCAGAGAGGAATGCAGAAACAAGGTGTCAGTACTAGTACTGATGTTCATGCATGGATCGGGTCGTCGGGAGGTAATATAACCATTCGCGCAATGCAACGAATCTCTCTTGCCTACCTTGACGTTGGGTTCA
The DNA here is from genome assembly GCA_019593585.1 of Nitzschia palea. Classification (NCBI taxonomy): domain Eukaryota; phylum Bacillariophyta; class Bacillariophyceae; order Bacillariales; family Bacillariaceae; genus Nitzschia; species Nitzschia palea. Next base: position 7,130 of record SWEM01000797.1, on the reverse strand, counting down.
TATTTGGCCACCAACAATTCTTGTCGTAACCACCTGAGAAATCTCACATTCCATTTCCATTCGTCTACGTTTGATATTGCTGGGGCGACGATATCTTGGAGAACTTGCAGTCGATTATTATTGTTGTTGTTGTTGTTGCTTTTGTTGTTGCTGTTGTAGCTTCCTCGGGATTGTTCATAGACACAGATACTCGTCAATCGCTGAGCAATGGCCAAGCCACAGAGACAATCCCAATAATAGTTGGTAGTGTTGGGAAAGAAACGATGCCGTGCGGCTACGCCAACTTTTAACAAGCGAGGGGCAACCCAATACGTGGCATGTTTCGTGATTGTATAAAGGACCATGGTGGCAACTTCCCAAAAGTGTGTAGTAGGTGGGGCTGGAACTGAAACTGCAGAAATCCAATTGTGCCAGGTTGATGCGATAAAGAGACAAATGAGAAATGAGAAACGAAAGACTTCCACGTGTAGCGACCAAGTCTACGCGGGAACACGCACGGTTGGTCGGACGGAGAAATATTTTTGTCCATTGTAGTCAGAGTTGAAATAGCCAATACTTGACCATTTAGATACATAGTTTCTGTTGGAGCATGTGGGATCGAGGGTTTGTGTCGGACGAGCAACCGGTTGTGCCAAGGAAGACCAAAATGGAGCCAATGGCAAGAATAATACCTTAGTTAGTACAACAATAGGTATCAATAGCAGGCCTTTAGCAGTCGCTTCCAAATGGCGTTTCCACCGTCTTGTTCGTCTTCATCCTCCTCCTCTCTGCCCTCACCCATGGACCGATCATCAATGTCGCAGTCTGCAATAGCAACAATTGCCGACTGCACTACAATTGCAGAGGGGAGCGAAGGTGCATCATCGATCATGTCCTTGCCCAGCAATTCGATCATCATGCCCAGTGATGAAGGCGATGACGGACCTCTCGCGTGCCTTGGCCAACCATGAGCCCGGTCCGTGTCTCTCCACTATCTTCGCACTTTCGAACACATGTGGTCCCGACAGACCCAGAAGAAGTAGATTCCAACGTTTCCATATACCAGAACAACAACTTCTATAACAACAACAACTACAACAACAGCAAGGACTCTTATCACTATCAGGAGGCTCAGTCTTCACAGTCAGTGGAGACTGCCGATCCGCGCATTTCAAAGAGCATGGATCAACACGACGGGGAAGAAGAAGCCACAACCGTAACACCTCCATACAGTCAGCAGCAGCTACCACCCATGGATTTCACTTTGGCCTATCGGTCCATGGCGTCTCGGGACGTCGACTCGTGCTCCAATCCTTCACTCTTCATCCCCCGAAGGCGTCATTTACCGGTAGAAGAGGATCAACCGGGACCCTTACGGTTATCATTACCCAAAACTAAAGGGGATGGTAATGTCACAGCAGTACTAGAATCATCGGGGGCCCCACTGTCGTGGCGAATGGAACCATCCCGGTCTTTGGCCGATTGGAGACTGGAAATTTTTAACCGTTCCACCAAACAATTCGAAACGTATCACGTGCACCGAGTAGTCTTGTGTGTCGGAGCCCGAGCCTGTGGATACTTTGCCCATGCCCTGCATCGAGATACCCATCTGATTCCTCTCATTGCCAAGGCCTGCGAATTGGTCCCCCAACTATTGGATTATCTCTATCAATTGCCAACCTTCCGTCTGACTACCGAGAATGCTGTCGGCATGGCTTTCTTGGCCCACTTGTTTCAGCAACCCAAACTGATACAAGAGACTATGGATTTCGTCTACCAGGATCTCTGTGCTGGTCACTTGTATCAATATCTACGGGACGCTACCTACTACGATCAATATGAATTGGTAGATTGGATTGTGCAATTGGGATCCAAAGAAATGCTCGCCATGGATCAACATCAACTAGCGATATTTCTAGAAGAGCTTTCACCGGTCCACTTCGTCAAGCTGCTGCAACATGCCAAGCCAACCACTACGGATACTTTCTGGTCGACACTCTTAGTTGAGTTTTGTATCTATCATCGCCATGAAGTATCCATGACATTTTTGGAAAATTGCCATCCACACATTCCAGCACTAACCCCGGAAGCAGCCATTGCCTTACTAGAACTCACAATGACGATTGGCGAAGGACATGGAACTGGAATCCAACGAAAATGCCTTGAATATCTCGCGGAACATTGGCATCAAATTGACGACTTTTCCATTCTTGACCAACTGGTAGAGGTCCAACCAGATCTTGCCCTGGAGTGGTTCCCCCAAGTGTTGAAGGATGCCTCCCAGGAGCTTCGATTCACTCGAGACGAATTGCGACAGAGCTGGGCTCAGCAAGCTACCACCCAAGAAGAGCTCAAGGCGACCCAATCTCAATTAGAACAAGCTCAAAAAGAAATTGCACAACTCACCAAGACTTTGGAGTCAACCAAAATGGAACTCCGAAGTCAACTCCATGGCCTAATGAAGAAACGGTCGGTGGATCGTCTTGAACAGAGAGCTTCTGTAGAAAACTGGAACCAAGAACGAAAATTGTGGAAACAAGAGCGACGACGGTGGTTGGAAGAACGAAGTGCCCTAGAGGAAGAATTGTACCTTTTGAAAAACCCACGGGGGGTCCGACGAAAACGAGAGATGAATAGCCATCAAGTTTGTCCAGCCGTCGAGACTCAAGAGATCTTTAGCTATTTATCCACCATGGGAATGGGGGATGGGGATCCAGATGATTCAGCAGATGCCAGTTTTGATTTAAGTTCTACATAGTAGAAGCAAATTAACGCGGGATGAAAGGAAATGAGATATGATGTATACCCCACGTTACAAAACTCATGTAATGGTTCCTTGATTTCCAAGGTGATTCTTGTACATATCTTTGCAGTCGCCAAAACTAGGCCGGAAATGTGCTAGTGCCCTCTATGGTGCTTGTGCGAAACATGGTTCCTTTTGCATACCAGGCAGAAACGTTGCAAGCAACAAGATTTATGCATGATTTGCCGAATCCTGTTGAATCGTTATGAATAAAAATCTATTTTTGTATTAGTGGCTCGTAATTAATCTATGCAGTCCAGGTCAAAGGGGATCTGCTAGGACGGCGAGGAAAACCTTTGGATAAAACTTTGGTAGTTTAGGGATAGATCAAAAACTGCTAAACTGCTCTGCAAAAGTAAAAATTGCCGTCCAAAACTGGTTGATCCAAGCGGTCGGGGAATCACAATCGTTGGAAAAAAATGTCGAATCGACTAAAGATGTTCACGCTTTGTCGGTGGACTTGATAATCTTGATTTGCTCTTTTTCCGAACCAACCGGTATCTCGGAAGCATGCACTTTGTACTTGTCCATGCTCATTCCTACACCTCCCACGCCAATCAAGTTCATTGGTGACTTTAACGATTCTAGGAGGCTTTTGGCCAGTGGTTCCAATTCTTCATCCTCAAATGGACTTCCAGTCAAACGATCGACGACGTGAAACACATCATGAATCATGGGAGTATCCGCCTCCAAACTTCTATGATGAGAGGCCGTATCCACACTTTTCGCGGCATGTAATTCTACCAAGGAACAACCCCTGACAGCCAACGCCACTGTCATACTGGCAAGGATACCATCGATATCAGGGCCACTAACTGTCAATTGGGTAGCATCTTCCCGTGCCGCATTGTTGGCTTCAATATGGTAGTAAACACTCCAATCCGTCGACGATGAAAACGAACGACAATAACCCGGCAGGCGTATCTTGGTCGTCGGCGCAACCAAGTACGCTCTTCTGGCCATGGCCGACGAAATAGATGCCCGGCCAGATACAGCAAGAGTATGCAAAAACATGGTAACGACAGCGACAGCGTCGGAATGCACTCTTTCCCGACTGATGACAGTGAGATGATGTTGAGGCGTTGGACCTCGAGAGCTGGGTGTTTGTCCTGCCCTTGGACCGTGGACGATGGACCGGAAGCATATAATTCCAATCCAACCTTCGCCTTGGGGCGAAGTGCCACTTACAAAATGTGACATGAAGTGGTCAAGTTCTACTTCCGACTACGTTCGCGGAGTTTTTACCTCGGGAACGTATGGTAGTACCTCATATTAGGAACAGTAGACCAGCTACCCATAGTAGTACCTGGCAAGCAGCAACCCACTTGTTATAGGTACGGTAGGTACTGCGGTACTGCAGTGCCTGAAACTGTACCGAAGGCTCGAACAAAGCGACAAAGAATGCCATCATCAACAACAATTTCACCAGAGGAGGACTTGGCCACGGGCGATACTGCTAGGACATTAGCAAATGGTGATGATGAGACCATTCGTAGGAAGATACTTGACCTTTTGCCAGCTGGCTATGATGCTTTTTTGGAGCAAAGCATTTTCAAGCTCGATCCGACGCACACGAAGCAGCTACAATCACTTCGAGATGCGGAACCTTTTATCATTCCGATTCATCCTTATGATACTGACATTTTATTAGCAGAAAGAGGAGCAGAAAGAGACAGGCTTACGCGGTATGACATCCTTGTCGATCGCAAGATTTTCTTGGACCTTGCTTGCAAGCCTGGCAAGTTTTATGTACGTGAGGGATATAAAGAACTTTACAAGTACGTTTATGAATACTGGAAATCAGAGAATTTTTTTCGCGTTGTTTTGCTTGGAAATTCTGGAACTGGAAAAGTTGGTTTCAAGTTTATGCTCTGAAGCAGCTCATGAGCTGTGACAAAGGCAAAAGAGATTTTGAATTTGTGATTCGTCAAGTTGCGTCGAGCCTTTACTTGATCGATTTAGGTGAAGCTAAAGTTTATCGATGGATGATACTTGACGACGATTTAACTGGACTCTCAAATGCAATGCCGGGGACTTTATATTTCTTTGATCCCTTAAGCGAGAAGGATAAAACTCCTCGCGAGTTACCTCTACCAAGTCTCTCGACTCTTTCGCCGTATATTCCGAGAATTGATCAATACGGAAAACGTTTTTGTACGATTGTGTATTTTTGGCCATGGTCCTCTGGAGAGTTGCGGGCCATTATTGAAGATTCCAACCCTCCAATCATTGATGAAGATACTTTCAACCGTCCAAATATTCATGAAGACACGTCCAACCCTCAAATCATTGATCAAGATACTTCCAACCGTCAAAGTATTCCTGAAGATACTTCCAATTCTCCAAACATTGATGAAGATACTTTCAACCGTCCAAGTATTCATCGAGATACGGTTAACCCTCAAATCAATGATCGAGATATTTTCATCTCTCCAACGAGTGATAATGCAACGTTTATTAAGCGTTACTATCTATTCGGCGGTGTCGTTAGACATGTGCTGGGGGAAGTTCAGATCGCGGAATCGCAACTAAAGGAAAGAATGGATAATGTAACGATCGAAATTCTCTCTTCGAAGAATCTCAACATTGACCGGAATTTCAGTGATAACAACGTTAGTGGCTTTTTGGTCTGTTATGACAACCGATCTAGTAAGGGCAAGCATCGCTTTGCTGAGAAAATTCTCGAGTACACCAGCGCTTTTGTCGAAGAAGAAGTGTATACTAAAATCCAAGCACGTGAGGTGAAAGATATCATGCAAATCGTGTTGAATCGCATTTCTGGTACCATGACAGATATGAGCGGGAAAAATCTTGAGCGAGCGGCGAGGGTGCTCTTATCGCATGGGAAGAAGTTTAAGTGGGAGAGAAAAGAAATTGGGGCAATTCAAGCCGTGTGGAAAAACTATGTTCTATCTGGAAAGAGGACTATCAGAGTAGAGTATCATCTTCCGGATCGGTTTCGTCAACCAGGCTTCATTATTGCTCCTTCGAACGGCAGATCCCCGGTCGTTGATTTTGTTTGCTCCTGGTCTCAAGAGGCGAAACCCGCCATCGCCTTTCAATGCACTTGGATCACGGGCCACACCGTCAATTTGAGAGCGTTGTGTACTTTGCGGAGAATTCACATGAAATTATCAGACACTCAAATGTTGGAGATTGGTTTCCCCGGACCACGAGGATGCATACGCATCTAGGACGAAGGAGGCACATCTAACTGGTGACCTCAACGAGGCTCTCAAATTGGACGACAAATCTACTGTCGAATCCAATGAACTACAAACCATATGGGCCAACACAAAATTATTTGTGATCCGCCCCAAGTCGTCTTGGATACAACACATTACGTCTTATTGGGACGCACCGCGAGCGTTATCCAAAAATCCCTTGAACAGGCATGAACTCTTGACGATATGATGAATGAGATATATGATGATGCAATTGTAGGTACCAAGAGTGACGACCTTCCAGACAACCCAACCTACACTCTAATAAAACTGACAGTGATGATGATGAAAGTGATGAGAGAAAACATATTGTCTAGTAGCGATTTTGCCCTGGTCGATTTTCCAAAAAAAAGGGGGAGACAACCAACCATTCTCCAACCTCTTTCTTCGTTTGCTTGTTGTTTCCATTGCCATATTCCAAAAAAATCATTGCACGGCAATCTTGTCTACCAATTCCTGTGGTAATTGTTTGGATTGCATGAATTGTCGCATATAGAGAATGGCTTCACTTCCAAGTTCGGTAGCATCTTGACCATTAATCTTGCGTCCTTGCAATCGATTGGGTGGAAGGTGTTTCTTTAACTGTCTGCTTGGATCCATCTCGTACCATGCCGAATGAAGGAGTTGACTATGATTGTGAGACGTTTCATCTCATCAAGAGGACCGGTGCACTCGTACGGGTAGTAGGTATCGTATTTGGGTGGCAGCAACCTGGCTGGACTACTTCACTCATTTTTCCGTCTTTGAGAGTTGTACTCAGTGCGTGATCTGTGATCCGGCTTTGGTATCATGCGCCAAGTTTGTATCGAATGCCAAGTTCATTTTTTAGAATATCGAGATATTGGCAGATCTAGTACTTGAACCAGTATCCAAGCCACTGTTTGTGCAAAAAAGGCAGGGTGGGCGTGCTACACATTTTGAGTGCCATCACATGCCTCGATTCAAGCTGTCGGAATTGATCCAGATAGGATCTCTACCACAAATCATTTACTTAGACAATTGCATTTTCGCCTCTGTCTGCTCACTCACGACGCAAAGAGTTTCTCGTTGTTGTCAAGTGTCACGTGCTCCTTCAAAGTAAGAGTAAAAGGTACTTCCACTTGCATCCTGAATCAGCCTAAGGC